>CAUYRH010007890.1:0-31811 GCA_963574655.1 Perodicticus potto
GTAAACTAGGTATTTTACATTCACCACACATTTCCTCAAATCTCCACAGTTGTTAGAAAAACATTAAAATCCATGCGCGGGGCTCTCATTTCCATGTGTGCCCAAGCTCCCAATGATACTACAGATGCCAGTGAGAGTTAAAGTCATTAAAAAGAGAGGGCTAGACTCTTTATTTCACAAAATTAGCAATAATCTCCCTCACAACAAACACTTCGCAGACAATGATTATGCTCTGACAAAATCTATCTTACAACTGTGCCCAGAGAGTAAACATCAGTCTTTATCCTGAGTACACAAAGGATGTATGAAATGTGGGGTTTGCCGCTGAGTCCCCTGACCCTACAGGGGACTCATCTAGACATCAGCAGCCGACGTGCCTCGAACGGAACCCTTCTTACACATTGTTTCTAATTCTTTCTGAGTCTCATCTTCCATCCTCCTAATGTCTTCCATTGTCAGATCGATCCACTTGTCAATCCAACAAAAAAGCTGGCGATGAAAGTTTGTAAATATCCTTTCTTCCTGCTTCTGAATGAAGTTTTCTACTTTGCTCTGCAGTCCCCACCACTTGAGTTTGATGGCCACCAGCTTATAGGCACACATCTGAGGACAGTCAGGGCTATTTGCCAGCTCCTTCTTCCAGTTAGGTCCCAAAGGGCCTCTCTTGGTCTTGACTGACTGGAATAATGCTGGGTCTTCATCAGCTTTGTAGTCTGCTGGTTCAACTTGACTTCGATCTGCAATATCTATGTGGACAATTTCAACAGTTTTCCATATGTTTGGATCTAAACCATGTACATTTTCTAATGTTCCCAAGTCTGGTTTGTGCCACGTTTCACTTTTAATGAAGAAATCATCTTTCATATATTCATTTTGTTCTACAGTAGGGGTATGCATTCCAGGCTTTCTCATGAAACACCAAGGAGCCCTCAGGAGCAATCATCCTCACGAATGCAGGAACTTTGCTCTTTAGGTGATAAATTTTGTGTGTATACTGTCCCTTTTCTCCATCCTTCTCATAAGGCTCATTCTTTAATACTTCAATTCCTTCTCCACCACCAGTCTCATTCTTACTAGCTTCTGCAACAGTGTAAAGCTGCCCAACCTGATACTCCTGAACAGAACATGGCAAAACCACACGGCTACGCACAATTCCTTAATCAGCACCATCTTCCCGGAAACCCCTTACAGCTGCCGCCTCTACCACCACTGCTGCCACCGCCATGCCGCTACCGCCTCTCCTAAGTATTAATTTCTTATACAGTAAGTGAAGTATATAACTCACAATGACAAAGGTTGCTTGAAATCCTCAGTAACTCGTAGGAATATAAAAGGTTCCTGTGACCAAAAATGTGAGAATGGTAGTTCTAGGTAAGCCATTACATTTTTGAAGTGGGATAGTGTTACAATTACATCAGTGCTATTTGGCTATGCAGTTAAGTAGTAATAAAACAGCTAAGTCTGATGAGTCTAAACCTCCATTATTTGCATATTAGTATGTTTTCATAATGAGTTGTTACATTTTTTTTCATGTTTTTAGTGAGAACTCTATACAGCCATGTCGGATGCAGCTTGAACACACCACCTAAGCCCATAACATCAAGCCAAGTAAACATTTAAGCATTATATATTAGGTTTGAATAACATTTCTGTCTTGAATGATGACTCTGGGTAAAGAAGTTGATTGTCTATATTTGTACATACTACATCAAACTAGGTGTGTTCTGTGATTCCAGAAGACACTGGCTGAGAATAGAGTTAGCTTAAAACCTATGGCTTTGATGAATCTTGCCATTTGGTCTAAATTATTTTAAAGTATTTCTTAACCGTTTAGTTATTTCAAAGTACTTTATGTTCTCCAGTGCCCATTTGAAATTTTGGTCTCTTTTGATACATTTCTTGCCTCAAAACTTTATATTTGTTTTCACTTTGACTAAGCAGACTAATTTTGAGTGCTATGATATTTTGGCTGGAGTCCGGGAACTTCTTAACCTGATAACAATAGGGTGCTTACATATGCAATATTCATTTCCTGAACTCATTTTCACCTCACTTGGATACTTTTAATTTTCCATTTTCTTTTAATATATAAGTCAAAGGTGCTATCCAAGTTACTATCAAAAAGAGGGCACAGAAGACATCCTGTTGTGCAGATTTTTTAAATGAGTACAGAATGTATTATCAAATTCCTACTTTCATGTATAATACTACTCCAAAAAGACAAAAAAAGGTAAGGCATATTTTAATCATTATACAGGCATTATCAATTAATGCTTATTGAAACATTGATGGGAGTTTTTCTTTCTTTAGTTTTCTAGGCTCTATAGTGAGAGTCTTAACTACTAAATACTCATATTAACATTTGCTGCAATTCGTTTTTACTATGAAATCTTCCCAAGGACTTTCCCAATGTTATCGAAAAATCTACAAATAATTTACCTAAAAAATATACTCTCTATACCTTCCAATCAGAACAAACCCAAGCAAAAAAAATGTTAATTTGGTCCTTTTATATCTTATATCAGCATTATTGTCCACATGCATGGGATAATTAAACACAAAAGAAAACAGATTGGTGATCCAAATCTCTTTCTGATAAAGGATTAAATTCATATCCAGTATTCACAGAGGTATAAAGTTTCCCGATACTAATTTTTAGTTAATCTAATGTTTTTGAAGCACCCTTTGAGTTTAGTAAAGATTGCAAGTGATTTTCTAGCTCATCGATTGAAAACCTAAGCCACAAATTATGATGGAATTTTCCCTCATTTTTTTCTTTCGCTATCTTTCATTAATCTTTTATTTTAAAGACCTGCTGAAAAACACCAGCTTTCATTACTCTTATGGTAAAAAGATGAGGTACTGAGTTAAAACTGAAACCTTAGACTTTGACACCTGGGAGTCCTCATGTATTCTATGTTATAAATTTGAATGGGTTTATTGCCTATGATGCTATAGAGTTCTGTGGTGGCAGAATTCCATGACAAATGAACTAAAATAAAAAAGAAGACCTAGAATTATTCCTCAAAGTAAAGTTATCCTGACTGATTTTTTTCTTCATAAACTGGTTTATTAGAAAATATTTTTGTATAGTTTTTGATGAAGACAAAGTGTGTTCCATCTCATAAAATTATGTGTCAGGATGCCCTTATCCTGTTTCATTCATAGTTCAATAGCATCTGTGTGGACAGCCCTTCACTGGTGTCCTACGCACAGTTAGACAGGGAAGGTAGAGCTGCACTTGCAGAGAGCATTTGCTTCCGTTTGATTACATTGTTGAAGTGTCTATTATGCGATTAAGGGACACATAGGTGCTACTGGATCAGTTGGACTGATTCAGAGTGTATCTGTCGTCTCTAACCTTTATTATTTAACAAGTTCTTAGCTCTGAAAGCACATACAGCACTGTGTGTGTGTGTATGTGTGTGTGTGTCCCTGAAACAAGGAGGGCAGAGATGGAGACAAAGACAAAGACGCAGAGAGAAAGTATAAATTGAGGGAATAACAGTCTCTAGGCCAAAGGTATAACAAACAGTGTCGTTGATTATAAAAATGTATGCTTTCCACACAACTTTCACATATACCATGTAATTTTTTAATTGCAAAAATAAAAGCCATTGAGATAGCAGGGGAGACATTATAATACCTTTTTTTTTTGCAGTTTTTAGCCGGGGCTGGGTTTGAACCTGCCACCTCTGGCTTATGGAGTCAGTGCCCTATTCCGTTGAGCCACAGGCACCACCCGGGGAGACATTATAATATCTATTATTCCAATATAAAACTAAGACAGGGCATGAGAATTAAATGTCATCACCCAATAAATTAATGGACAGTATAAACTAAAGTAATTTTTTTCATCATATTTTCTTTAAAATACATAGTGGACTATGTAAATATTTTGATTTTTGGAATAGACAATGAGTAATAAATGATTGGAGAGTTGTCCAATGCTATGGAATTTTCCAGAATTAATGTTAGAACTTAAGATTTTCTTCATCTTCAGCATGTAGATCTGAATCTTCTTTGAAGAGCAGTTTTAGATTCACAGATAAATTGAGCATAAAGTACAAAGAGATCCCACAACCCCCACATACATACATCCTCTCCCACTATTAATGTCCCATGACACTGGGGTACATCTTTTGCAATCAATAAACCAACTACCATCCAAAGGCCATAGCTTACAATAGGCTTCACTCTAGGTGTACAGTCTATGAGTTTTGACAGGTATACAATGACAAGTATCAAACATTATAGTATCATATAGAATAGTTTCACTGCCTCCAAATCCCCTGTGTTCTACCTATTCAATCCTCCCTCTCCCCACACCCCTGGTAACCACTGAACTTTTTTTTATTTCCTCTGTATTTTTGCCTTTTCTGGAATATTCTGTGCTTGAAATCATGCAGTATGAAACAAATTCATATTTCTAATTCACTTAGTAGCATTCATTTCAGATCCCTCCCCTGTTTCATGGCTGACTGTTCATTTTGTTGTATCTCTGAATAATATTCCATTGTATGACTGCATCACAATTTATTTATATATTCACCACTCGGTTATTTGTGAGTTTTTACACTTTTGAACTAAGCTGCTGTAAACATTCATATGAAGGGTTTTTTTTGTAGATATAAGTTTTCAACTCATCCGTGTAAATACCAAGGAGCACAATCTGATGGTTAGGGTATGTTTAGTTTTTGTAAGAAACTGTCAAACTGTCTCATAATGTGGCTGCACCATTTTGCATTTTCACCAAAAGTGAATGAGTTCTGATGCTCATATCCTTACCAGGATTTGGGGTTATCAGTGATTTTGAATTTGGGCCATTCTAATAGTGTATAGTTTCCTTATTGCTTTTATTTGCAATCACCCTCATGATGTGAGATGTTGAACATCTTTCTATATGATTATTTGTCATCTATATAATTTCTTTGGTAGGATGTCTGTTTAGATCTTTTTGCCAATTTTTAGTTAGGCTGTTTGTTCTTTGATTGTCAAATTTTAAGGGTTATTTGTATATTTGGATACAGGTCCTTTATTAACTATGTGTTTTGAAAATGTTTTCTCCTTCTCTGTGGCTCTTCTTTTAATTTTCTTGATAGTGCCTTTCATAGGGAAGAGGTTTTTTTTTTATTTTAATGAAGTCTGACTTAATTGTTTTTGTTTTATGGATCATGGCCTCATGTTTGTGAAAATTAATTTTCTGTCAACTTGGCTAGGCCATGGTACCCAGTTTTTGGTCAAACATTAGTCTAGATGTTGTTGTGAGTTTTTTTTTTATGTGTGATTAACATTTAAATCAGTAGACTGTGAGGAAATCAGATTATCCTCTATAATGAGGATGAGTTTCATTCAGTCAGTTGAAGACCTTAAAAGAAAAAAGTGAGGTCCTTCAAGGAAGAATGCATTCTGTCACCAGATTACCCCCTACTCTAGAGAGCAACATCAAATTTTCCTTGGGTATCCTCTGCCCAGTAATCTTACCTTGCAAATTCGGGACTTGCCAGCCCTCACAGTTGCATAAAGCAATTTCTTAAATTCTCTCATTCATTCTCTCTCTCTCTCTCTCTCTCTCTCTCCCTACCTCACAGTTGCAGAAAGCAACTCTTTAAATTCTCTCTCTCATTCTCTCTCTCTCCCCGCACCAGTCCACGCACACATAAAATTGGTTCAGTTTCTCTTGAAAAACCTGACTAATACATAGTTTGTTTCTGAGAATGGTTCTAGAGGAACAGAATCTCGAGGATAATTTTTATAAATTGGTCCTAGGTTTTCTGGAATTGGCACTCTAACCTAATTAGCTTAAACCCTATTGATAACTGTTTCCAGCACAAAGATCACTATCACTGGCTTGGTGCCTGTAGCTCAGAGGCTAGGGCACCAGCCACATATGCTGGAGCTGGTGGGTTTGAATTCAGTCCCAGGCCTGCCAAACAACAATGAGGCTAGGGCACCAGCCACATACGCTGGAGCTAGTGGATTTGAATCCAGCCCCGGACCTGCCAAACTACAATGACTATATAACCAAAAAATAGCCAGGTGTGGTGGAGGGTGCCTGTAGTCCCAGCTACTTGGGAGGCTGAGGCAAGAGACTCACTTAAGCCTGAGAGTTTGAGGTTGCTGTGAGTTGCGACACCATGGCACTCTACTGAGGGCAACATAGTGAGATGCTCTCTCTGTCAAAAAAAAAAAAAAAAAAAAAAAGCAAAGAACACAATCACACATAGTCCATGGCATAATGTGGCAACAGAGATATGCAAAATTTCACCATGGAAACTTATTTCTACTTCGATACTTGTAAGAGGCAAGCCTCTGGGAGACCATGTATTTGATCCATTAGAACAGTTTTGTCAAACTAATGAATATAATGAGATCAACTGGTCACTTATAATTGTTTGGACAAAGTAAGGAGAGAAAAAAGTGAGCTCAGGTACTTGAATTCCCTTATTTTCTTCTTTCTGTCCTTCCTTCCTCCTTCCTTCCTTCCTTCCTTCCTTCCATTTCCTTGTTTATAACTTACCTGAAGTTCTTAAATAAATTTTCACTACATAGGCTCTCATTGGGGAAAAATAAAACAACTAATTGCTGGCTTAAATTATAAATTAACCTAATTCAAAACTTAAACATGTTTTTAGGCTTGTCCTTAGATTTATCCTTTCAAATTTCTACCTACTCCCCTTTTCCCGCTTCAATACAATAACACTCTGTAAAGAAATATAGTCTCCATTTTGGAAGAGAGGATTGCCTGGTGTAACTTTTGCTTTTGGGTTTGTGCCTGTTGTTGGACAAAGAAGGGAAGTGGTTGGCACCCTGTGTTTCTCTCACATGGCCTTGCAGCTCTACAACTTTCTCCTAGAGTCTTTCAGGGCCAAGAGGTCTCCAG
The DNA here is from genome assembly GCA_963574655.1 of Perodicticus potto. Taxonomy (NCBI): domain Eukaryota; kingdom Metazoa; phylum Chordata; class Mammalia; order Primates; family Lorisidae; genus Perodicticus; species Perodicticus potto. The sequence continues at coordinate 6,884 of CAUYRH010007890.1, forward strand.
GCTCTCCCAGCCCTTCCAATCTCGACTCTATTGATGAGACAGACCTTCCAGGAATTTTTTTTATGACTTATGCTTCTCCCACAACCTACATAGTCATTTCAGGAGCTCTTCACTGCTGAGACACCATGACAGTACCATGGGGACTCTGGCACACTGCTCAGACTGTGTTTCAAGTCTCCATTCCTGGCTGCATACCCAAATCTCTAAGACCTACCTAAGACAAAAGGCACCTGGAATAGTTCGGTCAAATGATATTTTGTAATAAGAAGTTATTTGTGTTAAACTCAAGAACTGAAGGCACCTTATTCTATAAACAGGTTTTCCCATGTAACTCTTACCCCAGAAGGCTAACTCTCAATGTTGATTGTTTAGACACCAACACTGGGCCACCCATTACCCCCACTTTGGTAATTATGTTCTAGGTCTACTATGTTGGATCCACATGGCTTAAATATTCACTTTGTAAGGGTAATAGAAGGTAACCAATGTGACCACAGAGGCATAGTTAGAGTAGAAAGAGTTCATAGTATTATTACCATGTGTTTTCTAGGCTCAGACCATAAGCTCTGTTTACTTTATTTATTCAATGGAAAACTATTCCAAAAAAATGTCACAACCAGTCTAATGATTCATTTGTTGACCTGGATAATTTAGCTATTTAAGGGCACTCCCACTCACGCTTTTTAAATTGAATGAATGCAAACTATTCATTTGGTTATTTCTTGAGATAAATTCTTGCTATGGGAGAAAGAAAGAAGCAAACACATGCATAGCTAAGTAGCAAATGAGGCATGCACAGATGGATTGGAGAAGAGGAGAGAAAAAATGATGAGAATACAGGAAATTCTTCCTGTAGACTGAAGCAGTTATGGGAATAAAAGAAAAAACAATGGTTGTGGAAGCAAAGATTTCAAGTTTAATCCATGAACACATCCTATTAAACCACTCAAATTTAAGATTTTAAAATGTTTCTACCTCAAATATAATCCCAAATGTTATATATATATGTATATATGTGTGTATGCATATATATGTATATGTATATATACATACTCAAATATATATATATATACACACACATACACAGTAGAACCTCTGTAAGTTGACCACCCAAGAGACTGTAATAAACTGGTCAACATACTAAGGTGGCCAATATAAGAAGCTAGGCCTATTGTACTAATACCTATATGTGGTGCATGTCCAGTCTAAGAAAATTTGGTCAACTTAAGAAGGTGATCAAAGTAAGAAGATGGTCAACCATAGAGGTTCAACTGTATTTGATTTAAAATATTCTTCATTCAAAAATTTGTAAGGAATTTTAATCCACTACTTAGAAGAATAAATTTTTTAAACATCAGAAAAATAAACTGAGATAATGGACACTATTTGGCAGAAAACATTTTACTTGTGATAGAGTTAATATTAATATTGGCCAATATTGATGTTGATCAAAAATCTATTAACTGAGTAAATTTTACTAATTTTACATATTTGAAACTTCAATTATATTACTTCTTAAATTAGAAAATATATTAATAAAATATTGAAAACTTTTTAAAAAGAAAGAAATGTTCAACATAGGCTCAAGTAATTTGCCTGCTGTACATTTCAGAAAATAATTCCAAAGACTATTTGTTCCAAAAATTCTTCTTGATATTGTTACAGATGTTATATTCATGTTATTGTTACTTCTGTGTTTGCATTTAGAGACTCTATTAAGAGCTATTGTCTATAACATTTGGTTTCAATATATAACGCGTGTGTGTGGTGGGGGAGAGTTTAGGTATATAGATAATTGTGTTAATCAATTCTTTTCCTATAAATAATTGTTTGTTAATCTCAACCTCAGATATCTGAATTATTTATGTACTTTGTAATAATCTGTATTTACAGGACCTTTACAACCTTGAATCAAAATTTCCATCAGTTGGTTCAAGCATATGTGTTGAAAACCAACAGACTAAAACATTGATGACTACTCAGTGTTTGAGAACCATGGTGTGTAAATAAATGAGCTTAAATGACTTTTTAATACCAGTATTTGATGCCAGTAAGTGTAATCAATAAGTATATGAAGAAGACTTTCTACATCAAAATTTCCATCCATGGCTGGGCATGGTGACTCACACCTGTAATCCCAGTACTCAGGGAGGCTGAGACAGGTGGATTGCCTGAGTTTGAGACTAGCCTGAGCAAGAGCAAGACCCTGTCTCCAAAAAAAAAAAAAAAAAATAGCCAGGCATTGTGGCAGGCTCTTGTATTCCTAGCTACTTGGGAAGCTGAAGCAAGAGAATTGCTGAAGCCCAAGAGTTTGGGGTTGCTGTGAGCTATGATGCTGTGGCACTCTACTGAGGGTGACAAAGTGAGACTCTGCCTAAGAAAAAAAAAATTCCATCTATTTGTACAGGAGCAGTTTTCATTGTGATAAAAAATTATTTTAATTCTTTATTCTATACCCATCCTCCTCTGGATCCTTGATTGTCACTGTGGAGTTTTTGTTTAAATATGTTTTACCTTACACATCTAGATTTAGGCTCTCATTTAAATCCCTTCAAACAATAAAGAATTGGGAAAAATCATTTGAAACATTCTAAACCAACCGCATTTTACAATTTTTAATGAAAACAAGAGGGATGAAAGTAGTTAAGAGTGAAGCATGGGTAATTTCAACTGCAACATGCACTACTTGTATGTGTTTGGCATTTTCAAACATTTCTTCATTTTATTAAATGAAATGACCTTGGAAAACAGAGCCAATGACTCTTGAGTTTTGGACAGAATAAGTCCTTTAATTTGAACAAATAGCAAGTTAACTCTGGTAAATTGAGTCTATGTTCATGATGAATGAATAAAATGCACTGCTGAACCATGTCAAAACAATTTTTATTTCATTATAATAACAAACAATTCAAATTAAAAATTTGTAGTGGGGTTTGTCTGCATTTGTATGTGTATTATTCTAGAATAATAATTAAAATCATTTGCATTTGATGAAAACATTAAATGCTGTTGTTATTTTATTAATATAGGAAAACATTCAAAATAGAAAGTGGCAAGTATAGGAAATTTGTAGTGGGGGAGAAACAGTTGAATAATATTCAGCAACCTACAAAGGGCTAGAAGTCTTCCAGAGCACATGAGCTATAACTGGCCTGAATTATTGTTGATAGCAGAGAACTGTCCCTTTAGGTCTCATTAGGTTCTCTATGCTGGGAGACAGAATTCAATGCACATAATTATCCATTGTGTATTAATCTTCTCTATTTTTGAATATTGCTTTTGTTGAATTTAATTATGCCTGAAAAAAATGAGAAGTGTTATTTTATCTGTGTGATCTTATCAAGTGACCATCAGTCAAGAAATGCTAACATTTTAAAAGAACTGAGAAGCTGAGTGTAAAATTAGAGTTTGCAAGAAAGACTGATCTTCTGATGTCTTAGTGGAGTTATCTTCTCTTCACTTCTTCCACCTTTTTTTTTTTCTTAAGCCCTCCTTGAGTGAAAGATCCATGTGTTTTGATCATTTGTTGTCGAGAGTTGGAATTTTCAGTGTGTGGCAAGTCTGTGATCCTGTATTAATAGAGACAAAGAAAAATTCTATCTATAAATGCTATTGTCTAATACGCTGAAAACCTCTTTGTTACTTACTAAATGAACTATATATTTTTATAAATTAGATGTTCTACAAAAAGAAGTTAGGGAAAATATGGTGAAAACAATAAAGTTTTCTAGAATCTCAAGCAAAATAATGGCAGATTAATATTTTGATGGAATCTTTAAAACATCACCAAGAATTTTTCCTATTATGAAATGTTTTTCAGTTGACCCCATAATCTTTTATAAATAATAAAAACTACAATGTACTTAATACTTTTATGAAACCAATTTATAATTACTTAAATTTTATTATGAAAGATAGGTCACAACTATAGCCTGGGATGAAGGAGAGAGGTGGAGGTGGATGGGAGGGTGGGAGGAGGTTTGATAGAGGGAGGGTAAACGGTGGGACCACACCTATAAGCATATTGTAAGGGTACAAGTCAAATATACCAAGAACATAAAGGTCTAAAATAATAATTAAGTAAATGAGATAAAAGCTATATTAATTAGTTTGATGATACCATTCCAAATTGTATAAGAAAAATCAACACATTGTACCCTACAAATGCATAAATGTATTCATGATCCATGTGTATATGATTTAATAAAAAAAATAAAGTCCCCTGAAAAATTCTGCTATTTGTCACAAAAATGGACAAATGTTCTGTTTTCAAAAACTTACATTCAAATTTTTCAGTTAAAGTTTTGTAGTAAATAGTAACCAAGAGAGCGTTCTAGACCTTAAAGGGCAAGATTTATTTCTTGGTGTAGCTTTGCCTGCAGCTCAGGGGGTAAGGCACTGGCCACATGCGCCAGGCCTGGTGGGTTCAAACCCAGATCTGGCCTGCTAAAAACAAAAAGAAATAGCCAGGCGTTGTGGCAGGTGCCTATAGTCCCAGCTACTCGAGAGGCTGAAGCAAAAGAGTCGCTTAAGCCCAAGAGTTGGAGGTTGCAGCTACTTGGGAGGCTAAAGCAGGAGAATCACTTAAACCCAAGAGCTTGAGGTTACTGTGAGCTATGATGCCACAGCACTCTACTGAGGGTGACAAAATAAGACTCTGTCTCAAACAAAAAAACAAAAAAAAAATTTATGCACAGAGAACAGAATTAATACAGTTTACTCTAAAGAGTAAATATACTCTGTAGGAAAGACATCGCATGAAAGCCACAGAAATGAAGTAAACACACAGTATGTACAAAAAGAAAGAAACTAAAATTAAGTTAGTTACAAGGATACTGCTCTTCAGAGAAAGAGATTGGGCAAAGAAGTGGAATCAAACAAGTGGAGAAAAAAGCTGCATATAAAAGGTAAATATTTAAATTTCTGGTTTTGAGAAATGAAGTGTGGTTATGAAAAGATCGAGGGGGACAGGATTCACCCTGATAGAGAAAAACACTATGCTGATGTGTATAATTCCCACATATCCAAAATAATCAAAATTATGCACGCAACTGTGCAGAAATAACTACAGAAACAGATAAAATGCAGACTAAGGAAATGTGTAGTACATTTGAATTCTGTTTTTGCCATATTGGAGTTGAAATGTTGACCAAAATATGATGTTTACAGTACCTCATAATTTAAAAGAATAGTATTATTATAAAAATTATCATAAAAAGAGAGAACTCAGTAAAGGTAAGATTCAATTCAGGGCAATCTCAGAGTAGCAGCATCAATCCCACACAGCACATTAACATGAGTGGAAAGTAGCTGATGGAGAATAACGAGAACTTCTAGTAAATGAATGAGAGGGAAGTAGTGTAGATCTCCTAGGCTGCCCGACAGGTTAAGTGCACAGAAATACTAGCCAGAACATAATGATGAAATTTAATATGTTCAATAGCAGAAAAGGGAATGACACCGCAGGAAAGAGGGTAAAAAACAGACATTGTTTGATCTAGACATTGCAATTGAAGCCACACAGTTTTTTGTACTTTGGAATCCACTGGGCTTCATAGCTCTAGAAATTGAAGTCTTGAAACCTGCATTAGAAACTGAGATGGAGGTTTATGCTTCTGAGAGACTGGGAAACTAGGACTTTGCTGCATACTTAAAGGCAAGAGCTAAAAGTGTTGTCGGATGCAAAAATATTGACTAGAAGATCTTAACTGCCAAGAATAGTGAAAGTCTACAAAGTCTATCAGTGGAAGGCAATCAGAAACCTAAACTTGTGTCATTACTGGCATAATCTTTAAATTTATACTAATTATTAAGCAAAAAATCAAATTGGTAGCTCATTGTAAAACTTCTTCTGATCCAGAAACGTTTATGGAATCTCCAAAGAAGCAAATATAACATCTTCTGATAGGAATATGCTTATCGAAAAAAAAATAAAGTTTAAAGTTTGAAACAGTTTAAAAAGTCTGAATTAAGACTAATAGTGGAACATAGCATTAAAGACGAAGGATTCATTAGCATGGCAGGATTTAATTATTCATCACAAATGAGCTCCTCAAGAAAAACAGCCTTTGATTAAATTTAACTCACTATAATTGTTTTAATCAAAAGATATAAACAACAATGAAAGAGAGAGATAATAGAAACAACAAGAAAGAACATAAAGAATAAAAATAGTGGTATTATTTGAAAAAATATGAAAAAGTATGAACAATATTTAGAGAATCAAAGTATAAAAGGCTACAGTCAGTCCTCTGTAACCAAGGGCTCCACATTGGGCATTCAATTGACTGCAGCCCCAAAATAATAAAAAATAAAATAATAATAATAAAATACCACAAATGTTAGTACAAAAATACAGTATACTAATTATTAATATTCCATTTATATTTCATTAGGTGATTTAAGGTATATAGAAGCATTTACATATGAAAATACCATGCCATTTCATATAAAGGACTTGTGTATCTACCAATTTTGGTATCAGAGTAGATTCTGTAACTCTTCACTCAGATACCACTCAGATTCCACTCAGTGGCTATATACAGAACAAAAAGCCAAAATGGGCAAATTGGAAACCAGCAAACCCATAGAAAGACAAGTGAAAAGAACACACTTGGAAATCAACACTTAAAAGTTCTAGTTAAACGTAATGAATTGCACAAACGTGTTTGGTGGCATCAACACATAAGTAGCATGGATTCTAGAAGGGAATAGAAAGAACAAGAAAGAATCAATGTTAAAAGTGATAACGGAAGCGAATTTTGAAGGAATATGCCTTGTCTGACATGAGACTGTAAAATACCCTCAGATTTAGACTTAGAAGAGTGAAACTATAAAATATGAAGACAAAAGGAGAAATTCTTTAAAAGCTGCAAGAAAGAAAAAGAAAGCATATTGAGCAATAATGAGACCAATAGCAGCTCTCTTATTAGTAAAGACAAATTTACTGCATAATATCTTTAAAATAGAACAGAGAAATAGCCTTCAAACTAGGATTATATGCCCAGAAACTGTGTCATTCCATACTGAGGGTAAATCAATACATTCTCAGACAAGCAAACACTGAGGAAACCTGCTGTTGCTCATTCTTGCCTAATGAACTACCAAGGAATGCATCTTGGCCAAGTCGAAATCAAACTTTGAATGACAGAGTGGGGAAAAGGTGACAGAGACCAAAGAAAGAGCTGAAAATGCTGCTAAATCAGAAGATGCAATTTTGAAAGGTATCACTACCTTGGAGGGATAGATTAAAATAATAACAAAAAATGTATATCTCTCTATATAAATAGACACAATAGTAAAAAGAAAGTGTATATTCATAGTGAAAAAATGTAAGAGGAGTGTTCTGTGTTAAGATGTTCTAAGATATTTGTGGTGTTTACGTAAAATAATAGAACAAAAGGAGAAAAGAATCTTAGGGGATGTACAAACGTGAAACATTACAGGAATGTGTCAAAATGCTCGAAAGGAACAGAGGTAAACACTATTGGGTAGAAACCATTTCCTAAGAGGTCAATGGATACAGTACCCTGGGATGAGAAGGTTTGTAAAATGTTTTTCCGTAAAATCATCATTAGAGTATTATCTCCAACCTACGTGACCATTTGTAGTGTTCTTTTAGTAAGAGAGACCTCATGAGCTTTATTTAAGTGGGCCACAATAGGTTTGAGAAAGTGTTGGTTATTTTGTAAATATAATGATTAGTTCTTTCTTCTAAGCCCTGGTATATGCTCTTACTTCACTTAACAAAAAAACCCCCAAGAAAGTAGTTTTTAAAATTGGGGACTTAGAACTTGCATAAAACAGAAAAAAACTTATGATGGTAATGCCTGTAATTAGTCTGCAAAGACATTTGCTATCTAAAATGGAAATGAACACAAAAGGCCACATATTTTCCCGAGGCAAATTTCCCCATTTTCACAATGAATTTTACTTAAAAGAAAATAGTTCTTTCATCTGAAATTTCTTTTTCCTTTGTGGCAAATCCCTTCACTGGACCTGACGGTGAGAAATGATGAATGAAACCCTCAGTTCTATAATACTTTGAAAATAAGCATCCTTTATTGGAGTTTAAAGGATGGAAAGGCAAGGAGTTACTCTCCCAGTGTTGACAGTTCTGATTACAGTCACCATAAACAATAGACATTTAAGATACCGGACCAAAGTTTTTCATATATACAACTTCTCACCATAGTCTGAGATTCTTTCGAGGAATAAATTAATAGGATGCCTTCAGGTGAGTGTAATGAGTTATGTTGGACACTATTTTATCATGCTTTGGCCAAACAATGCCTGACTGCCACAATAGTCTTTTCTTTGTTTGTTTTTTTTGTTTTTAATGAAATGCATTTTTTTAAATGAAATGCACCACCAACCACATCAGCACGTTTCCTTTCCTCACCCATGCACTCATTTCTCTTCCCTCCCTTTCAAGCAGTCACTAATCCTTAGGCTCCACAGACAATTTGTGAGCTGAGTCAGTCAAATTCTTCTCATGGGCTGGATGCCAGTCTGACTTGTTTTTCTGATTTGATAGTTTGGGGGCACATATGTGGTTTTCATTGTTCTAGGTATAGGGGATCTGGTATTAAACAAAGCAGACAAAAATTTCTGTCCATACGCTTTGAATATCCAGTAAATATCTGAGGAAATTCAAGTATGAGTTATGAAACCAACTAGTCAAACATAAAGGTAGGTACAAATATTCCACAATTTGTAGCCAGAGTTATCATTTAAAAGTATAAATAGTATGGCTCAGCACCTGTGGCTCAACGGGCTAAGGCACCAGCCATGTACACCTGAGCTGGCGGGTTCAAATCCAGCCTGGGTCTGCCAAACAACAATGACGGCTGCAACCAAAAAATGGCCGGGCGTTGTGGTGGGTGCCTGAAGTCCCAGCTACTTGGGAGGCGGTGGCAAGAGACTCACTTGAGCCCAGGAATTGGAGGTTGCTGTGAGCTGTGATGCCACAGCACTCTACCCAGGGTGACAGCTGGAAGCTCTGTCTCAAAAAAATAAATAAATAAAAAATAAAAGTATAAATATTGTTAAATAATGTCCCCTTTGCATTATTGTGATCGGATTACTGTGATCGGAAGCTCCTTGAAGCTCTCACCAAAAGCAGAGGCTGGTGCCAGGCTTCTTGTTCAACCTGCAGAACCATGAGCTACATAAACCTCTTTTCTTTATAAATTACTCAGCCTCAGGTATTTCCTTTATAGCAATGTAAATGGATTAAGACAGAGGTGAATTTCTCAAATCCTAGTATGTATCTAGAAAAGTTTGGATTTCAGCTCAAACTTTAACCTTTGTCAATACTCTTGCAAAATCCTCCAGGATGTAAAGTTAGGATTGTGGTTTTATCACTGTTGTATTTACCTAAGCTAATACCTTTTATTTTCCAAATGCCATGGAGACAAGCCAGTTTGAGTTTATTTGCTAGAATCATTTTTGCAAAACGTAGCCTCTTCTATCATCACAGTCTGAGAGGACAGAAGAAAGTTACTGCCGTCTCATCATTAATTGAGCCTATTTTTACTGCATAGATAGCTATCTTTATTATTATTTTAATATATATAAAGAACAAGAAAACGATATGAGCCTTTCCTGACTATTCCTCTTATCTGCAGGAGACATGATCCAAGACCCCAAGTGGATACTTAAAACTATCAGTGATACCAAATCCAATTTCCATCCACTAGAACATATTTCTGTTCATATCTTCCACATGAAAATTTGATGTATTTTTAAGCTAACCTCAGCACTTGTACACTATGACTGTTACTTTTGCACTTTGAGGTGTGACAGCAAAATTAGTACAAATTTCTTTTTCCTTCTTCACAACCTCACAGACAGAAGATTCATCTTAGCATAGATCTTTGCAACATCAGCCTGTGATTTTACTTTTTCTTTTCTTACTAAGTTAAGAAAGCATTTTTTGGCTTCCTTTGGCATATCCAAATTTCCACCTTCGTTACTCTTGTGCTTTGGGCCATTATTAAAATAAGATTGCCTTGAACACAAGCACTGTAATACTTTGACAGTAGATCCGATAACCCACATGGCTAAGTGACTATGGGGCAGGTCGTGTGTACAGTGTGCAGACACAGGACAAAAGAATGATTCCAGATTTGTGCCAGGTGGGAGGGAGAGGGATGGCTCTAGAGTTCATGATGTTGCTCAGAACAAGGTGTCATTTAAAACTTACAAATTATTTATTTCTTGGCCAGGTGCTCATGCCTGCAATCCTAGCACTCTGGGAAGCCAAGGTGGGTAGATTGCTTGAGCTCACAAGTTCAAGATCAGCCTGAGCAAAAGCAAGACTCCATCTCTACTAAAAAAAAAGAAAGAAAGAAAGAAAGAAATAGAAAAAACTGAGGCAAGAGGATTGCTTGAGCCCAAGAGCTGAAGGTTGCTCTAAGCTATAACACCACTGCACTCTACCCAGGATGACAGCTTTGAGACTCTGTCTCAAAAAAAAAAAATCATTTATTTCTTGTTTTTTTTGTACTCCAAGAACCATCGAACTTGAGTAGCTGAAACTGTGGAAATTGAAACTGTTGATAGGGAGAGAAATGACTAGAGTTCCAAATCTCAAATTTCCCATCACTATTATGTTTAAAAATAGACCAAGAGCTCATGATTAAATCTTGTGATAATGATTTTATAAGGTGTTCTCAGATATGCTAGAATCATTGTAATTAGAAAATTACTTGCTGTAGAGGCTGGATGTAGTGATTTATACCTGTAAACCTAGCACTCTGAGAGGCTGAAGAGGGAACATCACCTGAGCTCAAGAGTTTGAGACCACCCTGAAAAGAAGCAATACCCCACCCATCTCTACCAAAAATAAAAAATGTGAAATATTTATAATCTCTACCCATTTTCCTTTGATTTGTAACAGTTTTACTAAATTACAATTGTAATCAGTTAAAACCATTAAATGCAAGTCTGAATGCCTTCTTATGTATCTGAGAAGACACAGCTGGAAGAAAAATAGATGTAAGGTAAATGAGGAGATTCAATTAACATTTCTTCTTCTAATACCTTTATACACAGAAAATCCCCTGGGATTGAAAATGAGACCTTAATTCAAGAAATATGGTGCCTTTTTACCATCTAGAGAATAAAATGCTTTAAAAGAATGTTTTAACATGTTTTTATGTCATTTTTGGGTCCAAATCTACATCCTTAGGGTCAAGCCACAAATACGGTAACAAAGAAATTCTAAGTTAAGAGCAACAAAATTACTATACATTTAGAACACTAACCAATTTAGTGGCAGCTTTATTCTTTCAGGAGTCTTTCTCTACTCTTAATGGCATTATAATTGTTATTGTAAGATTAGATTTGACACTATGATTCCTAAGAATGAACATAATAAAAACACACCATTTATTATAATGCTAACAATTATCCTGCTGTGCCTTCATCAATATCTAAGGGGATCAATGAAATGTAGTTAATCAAATCCATTAGAAACATCCTTATTTTGAAAATTTAATATTGCTTTCAATGCTAATTTAAAATATGCTAAAATTGAGTCTGGCCATTCATAAGGCTGAGATTGTTTTCCAACTCTCTCTTAAGGATGAACAAAGAGCTGTAAAAAGATTAGCTAATGGACAGCAGCAAGGTTATGTGTTCATTTCTTCAATTATTTCAATAGTTCAAAATGTTCCAGATGGTTCTGAATGATTTCAGAGTAAAACATTGCAATTATATGTCCAGTATTTAAAAGGACTCTTTCATATTTAGAAAAGGATGGATGGCCTACTTGCTGTGGGATGAAAGCAGAAGGACCCATAGAGATACACAGAGATACACTCAGCAGTAGCCACGTCTTACTGGCCAGCCTCATGTGGCCCACTGTTCCCATGAGCCAGATTTTTAAATCTGTGCTTCTATACCCACTATAATTTCCTACTACCATTTCACTAAGTTTTCTTCATAAAGACTTCTTTCTGTAGGCTTTCGTGCACCTTATACCTTTTCTTCTGTTTTAACGGAAGTGATCTACATTACATAATATTTCCCTGTGTGCTTCCTGTTTAGACCCCCCCCCCCCAAAAGAGAAGTTTCTCTTCGCCTTGGTGATTAGCCAACTAAATAAGAAAAGTCCTGGTGGTCAGAGTTCGGATTCAGACTTCTTCACAGGCACCTGGGCTCTTTTATGCTGAGTCCATAGATGGCTGCTTATTTTTGTCAATTCTTGGTCCAGTCCTAGCCATTTTGGCTAAGGCTGCATGTTAATGAACGTGGACCACAGGAGTGTCACATGAGGAACAGTGTAGACCTCTTTACTCAGACACCACCTATGATCCTGGTATCTACTCATAGTTTGATGGACTTCTCTTGAGTTTATCCATTAATCAATGGTTCGGATAATTCACATTTCTAATTCTGTGTTTAACCCTTTAAGAAAGAGTGAAGAGGATATTATAAATGTTGGTAAATATTTAATAAAGCAATTATCAGGCATAAAATTGTGAGAAGTTCACAACTGGAACCTACAGTATTTCACTAATTTCAGAAGAGAGGAAAACAGGGACAGAAAATGAAAGCATAATGTCCTCAAGGTTCATCTATGGTGTCCTATATTGCAAGATTTCTTTCTCTTTTAAGATGAACCCACATTTGTTTTATCCATTGATTCATTGATGGGCATTTTGGTTATCACTCTCTCTTGGTTACTGAGAATAATGCAGCAATGAACACCAGTGTGCTAGTATTAATATCTATTTGTGATTCTGATGTCATTTTTTATGACACATCCAGAAGTGGAATAGCTGGATCCCATGGTAGATATATTTTTAATTTTCTGAGGAACCTCCATATGGTTGTCCATAGAAACTGTACCATTTTGCACTCCCACTCACCATGAGCTAGGGTTCTAATTACTCCACATTCCTGCCAGTGCTTGCCTTATTTTCTAAGGATACTGTCTATCTCAGCAGGAGTAAGGTGATATCTCTGTGCGATTTTGATTTAAATTTCCCTAATGATTAGTGATATTGAGCACTTATTCATACACCAGGTGGCCCTTTATATGTCTTATTTGGAGAAATTACTATTCAAGCACTTTTCCCATTTTTCAATAGGAATTTTCTATTTAGTTGTAGGAGTTTCTTACATATTTTGGATATTATCCCCTTGCTATGGTCTGAATGTTTATGTCCCCCGAAAATCATATGTCAAAATTCCAGAGGTGATAGAATTAGGAAGTGGAGATTGGGATTAATTCATTAGAGCGGATCCCTCAGGAATGTCATTAGGACCCTCATAAAAGATGCTCAGGAGAGGCCCTACACCCCTCTCAGCATATAAGGTTACAATGTAAAGACCCACCCATTAACCAGTAAATCGACCTCCAACAGCTACGAAATGTGCTGGTCTCTAGAACTCTGAGAAATAAATTTCTGTTTTTTATTAGCTACCCAGTTTATGGTATTTTGTTATAGCAGCCTGATGGACTGAAATAACCCCTAACTTTAAAAACTCCAATATGACATGTCTGATTGTCAAAAATTCCTTACCAACTAAAAGAAACTCCTCTTAAATTTTCAAAGTAACTTTAATGATTAAATAAATGTTACCATGTATGCATATTTTTAATTTTCATGTTATCTCTTTTGCATTATATAATTATCAGAAATACTGTTAAATTAAAAACTAGAAAATTATTTTGTTACAGCTGTGAGTTATGATATTTTTAAAATGAATTATGTATTAACTTTCTATAGCTGTTGGAATAAATTACCATAAACTCATTGGCTTAAAGTAACACAAATTCATTCTTTTATAGTTTGGGTAGTCAGAAGTCTGAAAGGGTGTTACTGAGCTGATAGCTAAGATATAGGTGGGGCTGTACTCCCTATAGAAGAGGTAGCAGAGATTTGGTGTCCTTGTCTAGTCCAACTTCTATAGCGATATTCCTTACATTTATTGGTTCACAACCACGTCCTTAAACTTCAAAGACAGCAGCATGATATCTTTGCATCTTTCACAGCTTCCATCCTTACCTAGCTTTATTTGTCTTCTGTCTATATGTAAATCCCCTTCTGCTTCTCTATTATACAGGCCCTTGTGATCCCATTAAGGACCCACACAAATAATTAAGGAAAATTTCTCTGTCTCATGATCTTTAAATTAATCATATCTACAATGACATGTTTTGCTTATACAGTAACATTTATGGGTCTACACAGAATAAGCCTCAAATGTACCAGCAGCAATAAAAAACACTCCATCCTCTGAGTTCTTAGATCTAGTTCCATAGGGCCCCATGTTTACCTGCTCAAGGTATTGTCACCAGTTTAGCCATGTGCTCTCTCTGGATATTGTAGGATATTTTCACCAAGTTTCTAAGTTCTGACAACCCTCACCCCTTCCCTCTGCAACCTCTACCCAATCTCATGGTAGTCCCTGCTTATCGTGATGATTATCTTTGCTACCTCAAAGCTGTATTTTTCCATTTTTGGTATTCTGGTACATGTTGGAGCCTTTCTGTATATTATATTCTCTAAGACAAAAAATAAATATGGCTTATGTTGAAATATGAGTGACTTTTAAAATTCTAAATATCTTCTTGATCACCAGTCAAATGTAATTAATATAACTCATTAAACTGTTCATAATCCAAGAAAGTTATTTCCAAGTAAAAATGTTATGAATCGTGGCATCTTAAAAAAATTCTTTATGCTATTTTTCTAATCTGTAAAATGTAGATGGTGATATTTTAATGTTAAAACTCATGTAAGACATCAATAATAGTAATTAAAAGGAAATGTATCTAATATATATATATGAATCTTTAATTCAATTCATTAGGAAATTAAAGACAAAATATAAACAATAATTTAAAAATACGTTTAGAGAGGAAAAACAAATAGTGTAAATCAAACCATAACAAACAAATGAAAATTTGAGAGATATCATGGGGGGAGAATATATAACTGGGGCAGAAAAATCTAGCAAAAATGAAGCCCTTCTTATTAAAGAAGGCAACAATGAAAAAATATATTTACATGAGAAAAATAAAGGAAAAAAAGGAAAAGAAAAATTTAGGGGGGAAAGTTGAACAAAAAATTTTAAAAAGAAAAAAAAACCATACATATGTATATCTTGCTGAATATTGCCTGGGTAACTGGTGATCTTCTGGGATATGAGATGCTAATCAAAATACTGATACAACTGTATAAGATGGAGACTGGAAACCTCCACTGACTTCTTTGCCCTCAAACTCCATAAGGTTGAGAGCCAGAATCTCTCCTCAGCCTCCCTAATAGACATGCTTCCACCTTTCCAAACTGTGTCAGTGACTTTCTCAGGAAAGTGTTTATTGCCCAGATCTCTCCAGAAGTGGTTGCCTGGTTAACAGGCATACCAGAACCAACCTTGTTCTAGGACCCTGAAGGCTGAGGCTGCAAGGCAGCTCTTCAACAAAGATTGCATCTGCCTGCAGCCAAACAATGAAAGTTCTGTTCTGCCCCTGCAACTCTGGTGTCCTGGCCTCTGGGAGCTGTTCAAAGTCACTTCCTCACTTGCCCTTTGTCTGTTCAGGCTGTCTAAAAGCTGCAAATGTCAAGGGACCCACCCAACTCAGCCCCCACAGAGGCTGGGATTTGGTGGTGTGGGTCAAAGTACTCTACAATACCCCTCTATTACTCCTGTCTCTCTCTTTCTGTTCCTCTCTTCTTTTTGTCAGTCTTCTCTTTTACTCACCCCCCTTTCCTTTCTCTTTCTCTTTATTTATCTTTTATCCCTTATTGCACTTTGCTCTTTTTATCTTTTTAGTCCTTCACCAAAAGGACACTTCAATACCTTAGGTCAGAGGCACAGTAACTTAAAGAGCAAGAGGAAGTAAAAGGAAAAAGTAGGGCAAGAAAACAGACAAAAATGAAAACACTCATGAGGAAGAAACAGCAGAAAAATCCTGGCAACATGAAAAGCAACCCCTGTCTTTAGGGATTATGAGGTAGCTACTTCAAAGGATTCCACCTATAAAGAAATGTTAGAAATGACAGAAGGGGAATTTCAAATATGCATGGTAAAAACAGTGAAGGCAATTGCTGAGAAAGGGGAAAATAACCAAAAGAAAATTCAAAAACAGAATCACATAAGAGATGAATTATATGAATAACATAGAAAGGATACATTGGAGATTAAGGAACTGAAGCATTAAATTGAGGAACTTAAAGATGCAGTAGAAAGTATCAATAATAGATTAGACCATGCAGAAACAAAGAATCTTAGAGGTAGAGGATAAAGCTCTTGAGCTAACTCAGGCAGTTATAGAGACAGAAAAACAGATAGGGAAAACAGAACGTTCAAAGAATTATGGGAGTTCATGAAGCATTCAAACATAGTGAGTTATAGGTATCCCAGAAGGGGAAGAAGAATGCCCCAGAGGAATGGAAGCCCTATTAGAGGATATCATAAATTAAAATTTCCCAAATATCACCAAAGATTTTGATACACTTCTTTCAGAGGGATATTGGACCCTAGGTCATCTCAATTCAAATAGAGCTTCTCCAAGACACTTTGCCATGAATGTGTCCAAAGTCAAGACAAACAAGAAGAATCTGCAAGTAGCCAGGAGTAAGTGCCAATTGACCTACAGGGGCAAATCCATTAGGGTGACTGTAGACTTCTCAAATGAAACTTTTCAAGCCAGAACATAATGGTCATCTACCTTTAATCTGCTTAAACCAAACAATGTTCAGCCAAGGATTCTAATTCCTGACAAGCTAAGCTTTAAAATTGATTGAGAAATCATATAATTTACTGTTATGCAAAAACTGAAGAAGTTTGCCACAAGAAAACCAGCTCTACAGGAAATACTTAAACCTATTCTATACACTGACCATCACAATGGACCACCAGAAAAGTAAATACCCAGAAACTAATGGACAAAACTTAGTTTCCACAATGATGGTGGAAAGATAAAACTAAGGAATGCATATTTACAAAATAAAATGAATAGAACTCCACCACACTTATCAATTATCTCAATAAATGTTAATGGCTTGAATTACCCCACTGAATAGGCATAGGCTGGCTAATTGGATTAAAAAAAAAAAAAAAAAAAGCACAAGCCATCCATTTGATGTCTGTAGGAAACACACCTAGCCTCAAAGGACAGATTAAAAATCAGGGTTAAGGGATAAAAAACAATTTTTCAGGTAAATGAAAATCAGAAGAAAAAAGGGGTTGCAATCTTATTTTCAGATATTAGGGGATTTAAAGCAACTTAAGTCAAAAAAGACAAAGATGGACAGTTCGTATTGGTCAAGGGAACCACACAAAAATAAGACATTTCAATTTTAAATATTTATGTGCCCAACTTAAATTCTCCCAGATTCTTGAATCAGAGTTTAGTTAATCTGAGCAATATGATATCCCATAACACCATTAGGACTTTAACTCTCCTCTTACAGTGCTAGACAGATCCTCTAAACAGAAGATAAACAAAACTACAACAGATTTGAATGTGATCCTAGAACAACTGTTCTTGATAGACATGTATAGAATGCTCCATTCCAAACCTAAGAACTTACATTCTTCTCATTGCCCATGGAACATTCTGAAAAATACATCATATTGTAGGACACAAACCAAACCTTAACAAAATCAAAAGAATTGAAATTTTACCTGTATCTTCTTAGACCACAAGGCAATAAAGATGGAACTCAACTCCAACAAAAATTGTCATCCTCACACAAAGGCAAGGAAATTAAACAATCTTAAGCTGAATAACAGTTGGGTCAAGGAAGAGACAAAAAAGGAAATCATTAACTTCTTTGAGCATAACAATAATGAAGACACAGTTAACAAAACTGTAGGATACTACAAAAGCAGTCCTAAGATGGAAATTTATATTAGATGTGTACATCTGAAAAACAGAAAGAGTACATCAATAACTTAATGAATCATCTTAAAGAAATGGAAAAAGAAGAGCAATACAATCCCAAACCTACCCAAAGAAAAGAAATGACCAACTTTAAGTTAGAAATAAGTGAAGTTGAAACAAAAGAATCATTCAGAAAATTAATGCCGCTAAAAGTTGGTTCTTTGAAAATGTAAATATGCTCGGCACCTATAGCTCAGTGAGTAGGGTGCCGGCCACATACAGTAAAGGTGGCTGATTTGAGCCCGGCCTAGGTGTGCTAAACAACAATGACAACTGCAACCAAAAAATAGCCAGGCATTGTGTCAGGTGCCTGTAGTCCCAGCTACTCGGGAGGCTGAGGTTGCTGTGAGCTATGATGCCACAACACTCTACTGAGGGTGACATAGTGAGATTCCATCTCAAAAAATAAAAAATAGAAAAGTAAAATCTGTAATAACCTCTATCAGAAATGAAAAGGAGGAAATAACAACTGATATCACAGAGATACAAGGCATTATTTCTGACTACTACCAAAAATTTATGCCCAGAATTTGACAATAAGGAGGAGAGGGACCAATACTTGGAATCACACCATCTTCCTAGACTTAATCAGGAAAAAAATAGGTCACTTTAACAGACTAATATCAAGCACTGAGGTTGCAAAAGCAATAAAAAAGCTTGCAACAACAAAAAAGCCCAGAACCAGATGGCTTCACATCAGAATTCTATCAAACCTTCAAAGGTGAGTTTGTACCTACAGAATCTATTCTAAAGCATTGAGAAGGAATAAACCTTTCTATGAAACAAACATCACTTTGATTCCAAAGCCATAAAATAATCTAACTAAAAAGGAGAACTACAGACCAATTTCACTAATGAATATCGATGCAAAAATACTCAACAAAATCTTAGCTAGTAAACTGCAGTTACTCATTAAAAAAATTATCCATCATCATCAAGTTAGCATCATCCCCGGGATCCAAGTTTGGTTTAACATACACAAATCCATAAATGTAATACATCATATCAATAGAAACAAAAATGAAGATTATATGATCCTTTCAATAGATGCAGAAAAAGCATTTGACAAAATTCATATCCTTTTATAATAAGAATGCTTAAGAAAATACATAGGTGGCACATTTCTTAAGCTGATAGAAGTCATCTATAATGAACCCACAGCTAACAGCATACAGAATGATGATGAAACTGAAAATTGAAAAACGGAAAGCTTTTACATTTAGAACTGGAACCAGACAAGGTTGTCCACTATTATTCAACATAGTTCTGGAAGTTCTAGCCAATGCAATCAGGCAAGAGAAAGATATAAAGGGCATCCAAATGGTTGCAGAGGAGGTCAAACGTTTTGGTGATGACATAACCTTATACTTAGAAAAGTCCAGAGACTCAACCACAAACCTCCTGGTAGTCATCAGGATATACAGTAATGTCTCAGGGTATAAAATCAATGTCCACAAAACAGTAGCCTTTGTATACTCCAATAACAGCCAAGTTGAGAAGCAAATCAAGGACACAGTTCCCTTCATGGTAGCTTCAAAGAAGATAAATGCATAGGAATATACCTAACAAAATGAGTGAAGGATCTTTTCAAAGAGAATTATGAAACCTTAAGAATAGAAATTGCAGAAGGCACTAACAAACGAAAGAATATACCATGCCCTCAGCTAGGAAGAATCAACATTCTAAATGTCTATTCTACTCAAAGCAATCTACAAATTCAATGCAATCCCCATTAAAACACCAACATCATATTCTGAAAAACTGTAAAAACTAGTACTTCATTTTGTATGGAACCAAAAAAACTCCATACAGGTAAGGCCATTCTTAGTAATAAACACATCAGAGGCTTCACCCTACCAGACTTCAGGCTATATTACATGTCCACAGTAATGAAAACAGCATGGTTTGACACAAAAATAGAGACGTATACATATGGAACAGAATAGAAACCCAAGAAATGAAACTAGCCTCGACTTGCCATCTGATCTTTGATAAACCAGATGAAAGGATACAGTGGGAAAAAGAATCCTTATTTAACAAATGGTGCTGGGAGAACTGGTAACCACATGTAAAAGATTGAAACAGACAGACCCACCGCTTTCAACATTTATAAAAATTGACTCAAGATGTATAAGAGACTTAAATATAACACATAAAATGATAAAAATCTTAGAAGACACTGTGGGGAAACTTTTCATGATGTTTTACTGGGGAAAGATTTTATGACAAAGACTTCAGTGGCCATCATAACAAAAATTCACAAATGGGACTTAATTAAGCTGAAAAGCTCCTGTACAGCTAAGGATACAACAAGTAAAGCAAAAAGACAAGGTTCAGAATTGGAAAAGATATTTTCAGTGTATCAATCTGACAAACAGTTGGTAACTAGAATCTACAGAAAACTCAAATTAAGCAACAGAAAAAGAATAAACAATCCCATCTACCTCTAAGAAAGAGATATGAACAGAACCTTCTCTGATGAAGACAGACAAATGGCTAACAAACATTTGAAAAAATGCTCATTGTCCATGATCATCAGAGAAATGCAAATCAAAATCACCCTGAGATATCACATAACCCCAGTGAGAATGCCCCACATCAAAAACATCTCAAAGCTACAGATGCTGGCATGGATGTAGAGTGAAGGGAACACTTTTACACTGCTGATGGGACTGCAAACTAATACAACGTTTTTGGAAACAAGTATGGAAAATCCTCAAAGAATGCAAATTAGACCTCCCATTTCATCTTACATCCCATTACTAGGCATCTACCCAGAAGAAAGAAAAATCATTTTATCATAAGGACATTTGGTTTAGACGATTTATCACAGTTCAATTTACAATTGCCAAAATGTGGAAACAACCTAAGTCCCCATCAATGCAGGAATGGAATAACAAGCTGTGGTATATATACACCATGGAATACTAGTCAGCCATTCATAAAGATGGAGGCTTTGCATCTTTTGTATTAACCTGGATGGAGGTGGAACACATTCTTCTTAGTAAAGCATCACAAGAATTGAGAAGCAAGAATCCAATGTACTCAATTCTAACATGAAGGCAGTAGATGATCTAATACTAGGTGGGAGAGACGGATTGGGGAGAGGGGAAGGAGGGTTACAGTGTATGATACACCTCTTGGGGGGTGGGACTTTACCTAACAATCACAACCAGTGTAACCTAATCCTTTGTACCCTCAATGAATTCCAAACAATAAAAAAAATAGTTTGCAAATTAATAAAATTTAAGTTATGTTTTATGTTATTCATTTAAGTAGCAACTAGTTTATGCAAATTAGCTAAATCTGTTAAAAACTGTTTCAAATAACTATAACATATTCTTTATTTAATGAAGAAGAATTAAAATTCTTACACCTAACACTGAGAAAAATACAATAATTTATACCATAAGTACCCTTTTTCAATGTACTACTGGAAACTCTAGGCCATCTAAAAATAGGAGGAAAATAAAATGTACACATATTGAAAAGTTAAAAGAAAATTATCATTATTTGCAGAAGACAAACAGATATAGAAAGTCAAAAGGTTATAATCTGTTTCAACTAAGTGATATTAGAAAGGTTGCTTGGTATTTCTAAATATTGCATTTCCATATGTTAGCACCCAACACAAAACACAAATTCCAAAACTGTATTATTTACAAGACTACGAGAAAATAAGCACTTTGATTTAATTCTAATGAGATTTGTGTAACATATTAACACTAATGGCTTGGGTAATATACATTGGAGCAATTAAAGAGGACAAATCAATGGAAATGCATCACGTTAGAGGACTTGATATTTTTAATACATCAATTTCCTCTGAATTGAAATGGGTGTTTTCAATATCAATAATACCATACATGTATGTGAGAGAAGGTGTAGTCTGTGAGTATGAACATTGACAAACACTTTCTGAAATTTATATAAAAATTCAAGTGGCCAAGAATAGCTATGCAATAGGATGTATTGAAGAGAAAGGCTAGAAAGACTTACACTAAAGTAATCAAGTTATACCCTACAGGTACTCAAATTTAAAAAGTGTGGACTTACTACTGTTTAGCAGGGATAAAAAGAACAAGTGAATTAACAAAAGAGATATCTCACAGAGAATCACACATAAAATCAACTGAATTTTTACAAAGGAAAATAATGCATAATAAACAATTTTGCAAAGATGGTCTGTGTAGTTATCTAAACCTTTGGATAAATCTGGATATAAAAATGAAACTTGAAAATATGAACTTTGTGCTTTTGGTTTCCAGTCTAGCATGTAAGGCACTTAAGACACCCACCAATAGCCTTCCATGTGAGGGAAGGAAAATACACAACTTCAGCCCCTCTCTAGCCATCCCCTCCCATACACGGTAGAGTGGATGGAGGACAACAGATAAAATTCACAAAAAATACAGGCTCAATAAAAGAATGAGACCTAATCATAGGGTTAGAGAATCTCTCCCATCATCCCATGCAAAACCATGACATTACTAAAGTTGTATTTAGCATAATTTCTTTTCCAAATACATCATGTCACCTTTTCAACAAAAATTTACAAGGAATACTTAAAGGCAAAAATCATGACCAGCAACAGAAATGGCAGTAATACTGGAGTTGTCAAACTCTACAAAAAAAATATGATTACTATTCTAAGGGCCTTCACAGAAAAAGTGGAAAATATGCAAAAACCTATGGATAATGTAAGCAGAGAGTTTATAATTTAAGAATTAAAAAAGAGAACTAAATAGAGTGATTGAAAATATAGTAACAGGAATAAAGAATACCAATAATGACCATATTAGTAGCCTGGGCACAACTAAGAAAAGAAGTTCTGACCTTGAGGATATGACAATAGAAACTTCCAAAACTGAAAAGCAAAGGAAAAGAAAACTGAAAAACAGAAACCCAGAACACAATAGCAAGAATTGTAAGACAACTGTACAAAAATACAACTATACAATGTGTAACCTATATGTAGTGGGAATACTAGAAGGAGAAGAAAGTAATAAATTAACAGAAGCAATAAATGAAAAAAATAATGGCTAAATATTTTCCTATATTAATATTACATACCAAACCAAATATAAAAGTTCAGAAAACTAAAAATTCTAACCTTGGGCGGTGCCTGTGACTCAGTGGGTAGAGCACTAGCCCCATATACTGAGGGTGGAGGGTTCAAACCTGGCCCCCGACAACCTGCAACAAAAGAATAGCTGGGAGTTGTGGCGGGCACCTGTAGTCCCAGCTACTTGGGAGGCTGAGGCAAGAGAATGGCCAAAGCCCAGGAGTTGGAGGTTGCTGTGAGTTGTGATGGTACAGCAAGCACTCTACCAAAGGTAACAGAGTGAGACTCTGTCTCAAAAAAACAAAACAAAACAAAAAACCTAACCTTATCATATCATATTCAAACTTTAGAAAATCAAAGATAAAAAATATTGATTGCAGGTGAAGAAAAAAAATTATCTTAACTATAGAAGAGCAAAGAAAAAAATTGCATCCAACTTGTCCAAAAAGTTGAAAACAAAAAAGCAGTGGAGTTAAATATTTAAAATGCTTATAGAAAAACACCAACAACCTAAAATTGCCCTTCAGAAATGAAAAAGAAATAAAATCTTTTTCAGACAAATAAAAATTGAGAAAATATTTTTTCAGCAGCCCTGCTTTGTAAGAAATGACAAAAGATGTTCTTTAGAAATAAAGAAAATTATATAGGTTGGCAATACATACCTGCATAAAGAAAGCAAGAGCCTCGGTGAATAAGCAAAGGTAAACTAAAAAACTTTGCTTTTCTTACTCTTAAATTATCTAATAGAAAACAATTAGTTCAAAATAATAATAGCTGGGTGGCACCTGTGGCTCAAAGGAGTAGGGCACCAGCCCCATATGACGGAGATGGTGTGTTCAAACCCAGCCCCGGCCAAAAACTGCAAAAATAAAATAATAATAGCCATGATATATGCCAATAATGTATGCTTAAGTACATATGTATATATAAGTGAAAAGAATAACAAAATGATATGAGGAAGGAATTTGGAATATTTTGTTATTATAAAGTGTTTAACTACTCATGAAATGGTATATTGTTATTTGTAAATGAACTTTACAATAATCTCTAGGGAAACTACTAACAAAGGAAGAAAAGAAGCATAATTGGTACACTAAAGAGGAGAGAAAATGAAACTATATGAAACACTCAATTAAAATGACAGAAGAAAGAAAAAAGTGGAAGATAAAAATAAAAGAAAAAAGAAGAATAACAAATAGAAATATTCATATCATGGTGGCTATTCAGGTATATCAATAATCATTTACATGTTAATTATCCAAATGCACAAATTAATAGAGATGGGATTAAGAAACAAGATGTAGCTATGTGTGGTCTATGAGAAACTCACTTTAAATACAAAAGCACATAAAAGATTAAAAGTAAATAGAGAGAGAAAGACATACAATGCTAATGTGAAGAGAAAGTTCAAGTAGCTATGTTAATTGCAGACAGAAACAATTCAGAGCAAGAAAATTTATCAGGGACATGAATAGCAATGCACAATAATAAAGGGATCAATATCCCATGAAAACATATCTGTGATATCTATGAACCTCAAAGCAAAGCATCAAAACATGTGAGGAAAAAACTAGTAAAACTATAATGAGAAATAGATAAATACATTATTATAATTAGAAATTTACCAATTCTCTACAATCTCTTCCATAATATAGAATTAGAGGAAAGACTTCCTAACTCATTCCTTGAGATCAACATTAAGCTAATGTAAAATAAAGTAATAACATCACAAGAAAAAAAAGCCATGAACCAATTTCTTTATATAGATATAAAAAATACTCAAGAAAATATTAGCGAATATTACTCAGCCATCAAAAATAATGGAGACTTTGCTGCATTTGTAGTAACTTGGATAGAGGTGGAACATATTATTCTTAGTGAAACATCACAGGAATGGAGAAGCAAGAATCCTATGTATTCAACTTTGATTTGAGGACAATTAATGACAATGA
>CAUYRH010007893.1:0-16037 GCA_963574655.1 Perodicticus potto
GATGCCACTGCACTCTATCCAGGGTGACAACTTGAGGCTCTGTCTCAAAAAAAAAAAAAAAAAAGAGGGACTTTACCCAACAAAGGCAACCAGTGTAACATGGTTTCTTGTACCCTCAATGAATCCCCAACAATAAAAAAATAAAAAATAAATAAAAATAAATAAAATAAAAAATAAAAAAGTAGTTATTCTATTCTATCTCCATAGCCCACCTTCTTACTTATCTATTAAATACCTATTTTTTGTTATTGGATTTTATTTCTGTCTACAGTTACAAAGTGAAGTAAATATCTAAGGCATATATCTTAATAATATTATGATAAAATTGAGAATAAGTTGAAGATATAATTTTAAGATAAATATATCTCAATTTTCTTTAAATATATAGATAAATTTCTTAAGTAAGAGTGCTTCTCTTAACAGGTATTTATATCATTTTATTGGAAGTTAATACTCTGATTAACTTTAAATAAATATTATTAATTTATACTAGAGATTGAAATTTTCCAAATTTCCTTTTCTTCTCAATTGGATTCTGTCACTTTCTCTGCTAAATACTCTGCTTGCTTGGTTTATATTTCATAAAAATAATCTTACCAAATTGTATTCATTTGTTGCTGTTCTTGTTTTAACTCTGAATCTTATCTGTTGTTTTCCCTTAGATAATTTTCTGTTGCCTGCTGGTTCTTCCATTATGTTCCTTCTATATTTTTGTAAAATTCTACTTTCATCTAAAATAATTTTTAAAATCTTCATACTATAACAACATCAAATTGTTGCTTCAAGCTCATTTTTCAATGTTTCATTGTGTTTTGAGGTTCAAAATTCTCATGCTTCATTTCAGTACCAAATCCTAACTAGACTCAAATCAAAGAGGAGAGAGAGACTTGGTCAGTATTCTTCTTCATTGTTTTCCTGCCACGCTTTTTTTTCTGTCTCCCAGTTTTAGGCTCAATTGTGCATTGAGGTACTGAGTGTTTAGTTTCTACCCTGGTATTATCTGGTGGATAATTCCCAACGTGGAATCCAGTGTATCAGCAACTATGTTGACTTCTCCCCCATACTTTTCTGCCTGTGGAAAAGAAGCCATACTCAGTCAAATGATTTGAGGACGTTTATTTTTAGTGAAATTTAAGGACCATACCCCCAAAGCCACACCCACAAAGCTTGGAGCAAGTAAACTTCCAATGGTGGGGTACAGTTTGGTTTTATATATTTTTAGGGAAACAGGAATTACAGGTGAGGTCATAAATCAATATGTGGGAAACATTCATTGGTTTGACTCAAAAAGGTGGGACATCTAGAAGTGGGGGAGCCTTTGGGTGATACGTGGGTTTAAAGAGTCCCTTAACTGAACATTAGTTGAAAGAGTTAGACTTTGTCTAATAGATCAAGAGTCAGTTAAGAGGAATGCTTAAGATAAAGTGCCAGACTGACCAAGTGGTTTGTTGTGTATATTGAGGACATGCAGGTAGGTCTGGCATAGCCTTAGGCCTATTAGTGAGTCCAGGAGGACATCTCTAAGAAGGGGAGTGGGCCTGATGAGGCAGGTCTGATCACTTTCCTCCTGGCTAACAACTCAGTTTTAGGAATCCTCTTGGCCAGTCAGTTAGCTGCTCAGGGGGGAATCTTAAGATTTTGTTTTAGTTGGCAATTCTAAGATTCCTGTGCTCATTATCAATGCTAGAGTGACTCTAGCGCTATATCACCTCACTGTTCTGTGTAGGTCAAGTCCATAAGATTGGGAATCACTTTGGATCCTCCTCCATGTGCTAACTAATAATTTTATCTAAAACAGTAGTTGTTTTCAAGAGTGTGAATCTTCCTCCTGCACCATAGTATAAGGACTAAAAGGCCTGCAAACCAAGAACAATCTCTCAGACAATGACACCTGTCTGGGAGCAATTTCAATAGCAAAACTCAGCCCTCTAAAGCTCCCCCAGCAAGCTTGTGCACCCTTATTTTGTCACATTAAGGCAATATTAGGATATTTCCCATTGGGATATATGTGATACGTGGAATATAGAATATCCCAATAGGACATTTTTCTGAAGATCATATGGTGAGTATTATTTTTGAGTGACTGGGATAAACAATCCACATTTAAGTAGATGATAGATTTATAAAACACTGATAAGATTCCTCTGAAAGCAGCTGGATGTGAGCAGAGACAAAGAAAAGGGTTTCAAAGCGGACGGGAGAAATGCCTGGCTTGCTGAATAAGGATGTCTAGAGGGCCCCTAGAAACATTATGGGAAAGGAATGTGGGTAGGAGGTAACCTAGGTAATGAATGACCAATAGATAAGGGCAAAGGTGCCTGGAGGCACAGAGAAACCAATGAAAGAGTTACACAAGCAATTTCAAAGAGAGAGAAAGAGGATATTAATACACCTGCACTGCCTTTGTGTATGTCTTTCTCTTCTTACTCATGAGAGGGGCCCATGTCCAGCTCTCTTTGGAAGTGCTCTAAATTTTCTTTGTTCTTAACTAATATTTCTCTTTGTTGTGCTAAAGTGCACTAAATTGCAAAGTTACTCTTGCTTTTTATTCCTCCCCTGCCACAGTTGAACTTCCTAGTTCCATCAGTAACTGAACCAGGTCAGCTGGGTTGGGAACCCGAGAACACCAAACTTTAATAGGGTGAAGTGAAGTAGGAATCTGGTTTATAATAGAAGTTTTTTTTTCCTGCCTTTTCAGTATCAAGCTGTAAGGCCATGAGTTGTCTTTTTATCACTTTGAGGTTATTTCCTTTTTAGCAAAAGGAACTTTGGACTAGATGATAATTATGGTTTTCATGAGATTTAATAATCCTTGACATTGTATGTAACTTGAAAACTCACAAAAGATATATCTATCACATAGAGATTAAATATTTAAAAGCATTTAGCAAGCAATTAAGGGTAGTGTGTTATTGAAACAATGAAAATTTTAGAGTCAGATAAATCTGGACAAAATATCTGCTCTATCACTTACCAACTACATTGACCACCTCCTTAAGTAGCTCTAATTTTCACAGATTGGACACACACCACATGTACATTTCAGTACTGGAGGTCTAGTTCCTTATGTTGAGCACCTATGTATGTTCACCAGTTTGTTATATCCCTTGGGTGGTCAACTTACAGAGGTTCTACTACGTTTTTTGCCAATTACTAATTTAGTAACTAAGTAACCACAGTTACTATGTTAACTAGGTTAACTTGGTTGAAACTGCAGTTAAAAAGTACTACAGGGCTATAAGTGTTGTAGGAAGACAAGGCCCAACAGAGAGAATAAGCACCCAAACACCACGTTTATAAGAGGAAAGGCTTTATTCACCAGCTGGGAGCTTACAGCATTGACAAATTCCAAATGGCCACGCTCCCTGACTGGCTTGGTCTTTCCCTTTTTATTGACAGTCAAAAAGTTCCACCCCACAGGTACCCTTCTTATTGGCCAGTCTGAATCAAGCAGGAGATGCTATTCCAGCCCCTACAGAATTACAGGATTTCACAGAAGTGGAAATTTGCAAGTTCCAGGAAGTTAAGTTTACAAATTCCTAAGGGCTGAGTCACCATGGAGAGGCCCCTGCAAGTGTATCCTTGTGCTCTCCTTGACAAGACCTGTTCTCTCAGACCTCACCCTCCTCGGGTATCCTCTCTCATAAGGATTAAACCAAATCATCTTTCTCACCACAATATCTGGTCTGGAGAAGGCACTAATATATTTTGAGCTCATTGCTTGTCTCCTTTTCTTTCCTTTTTTTTTTTTTTTGAGACAGAGTCTCACTATGTCACCCTTGGTAGAGAGACGTGGCATCACACAGCTCACAGCAACCTCGAACTTGAACTCTTGGGCTTAAGTGATTCTCTAGCCTCAGCCTCCCAAGTAGCTGGGACTACAGGCATCAGCCACAACACCTAGCTATTTTGGGGTTGGAGTTGTTTATTTGGCCTGGGCCAGGTTCGAACCTGCCACCTTCAGTGTATGGCTGGTGCTGTAACCACTGTGCTCGGGGCGCCAAACCCTGCTTGTCTCTTTTTCCCTTACCATTTATGGGAGGAATCATCACAATATTCTTTCCCATATTAATCTGTTTTAGTGCATTTACATAATTTTAAAATGTGCTAAGATATTAATATTAACATAATATTAAAATTAAGAGGAGTTCAGTGACATAGAAATGTGATTTTATACACAGACACATATTACGTTGAGTAATTTTACTTGAACTCAGAGGGTGAAGAAAGCACATTGAAGTCTTAAGAAATTATTCATTATTTAACTTAGTAAGATACGTGACATTTATAATTATTAAAATTCAATTTTTTCTAAACATATGTTCAAATATTTTTAAGTAAAACATAATTAATATGTCAAAATTTTTAATTTATCTTAATATCTAGCCGCATTGTTGAAACTCAAAGCAGGGTAGTTGGCTTTAAGAGAATTTTCTCACAAAACCTTTCTGCTGATACCTCTATACAACAAATGCAAGCAATTTCTTATACTATGTATGAACTGAGGGAAGAAAGAGTTATCTGAAATAATAAACTTATAACATTAAATTTTGAAATATAATTTATTTTCTTCCCAAATATTTTTTTGCTTATTCATGTTGGACATGGCAACAAGATAAAGTGGAATTAGGAATTATGCTCAGAGATGTGATTGGGCACTGACTCTGGTTTGGGCCCTAATCCCAGTCCCACTGTCCCACCCAAAACACAAGGATGTGGTATCATCTGATCAATCTGACTGAAAGCCCAGGAGGATTGTTTGTGTAAGATGAGGAAGATGTAAAGCACATTTGAAAGAAAGCAGTATTCAAATCATCAAATTGCTTTAATCCAGCAGGGTCCTCTCTTGCCAAGACATTACCACTAATAGCTGCAGATCCAGTTTATGGAGTTGACTAAGAGATGCTCTCTCTGCAGTTGTTCTCTGGGGCCACTTTGTTTCTGGTGAGATGCTGTGTTTTAAAGTGAATAGATCAAAATATGTGCAGCAACTTAAGCTTGTAATCGTACCACTCCGGAAGGCTGAGGCAGGTGGATTGCCTGAGCTCAAAAGTTCAAGACCAGCCTGAGAGAGCTAGAACCTGTCTCTAAAAATAGCTGCGTGTTGTGGCAGGTGCCTGTAGTCCCAGCTACTCAGGAAGCTGCAGCAAGAGAATCACTTGAGCCCAAGAGTGATACAGGGCTGGTGGCGCCAAGACCTGCCACCTTAGCCCTGACAGTGTTGGTGCGGCAGCTGGCAGAACCAGCGGGCTGGCAGGTGGGCAGGGGGGCCCTTGGAGGCTCCAGTAGCCAGAGGGGCCAGATAACTGCAGGGGAGACACTGGCGCCTTGGTGTCTCCTTCCCTGTGCCCTTCTGGCTGAAGAGGAAAACCTACCTTTTCTAGGGCTGGTCAATTTCATGTGAATTTCCAGGACCTGAGAGTTCTGCCCCCTGCTGCTAAAAAGAGGGCTGACTGTAACTTTAGAAGATCTAAGGCCCTGAAAGTAAACATTGAGTTGTGCAAACAAACCCTTCAGACTACATATACCCCTGAGCAGAGAGCCTAGAGACAGACTTCAGAGAGGGATCAAAAGAACTTGTTCCCCACCTGAGTTCTCTTTGCCAGGAGCTTTGGTTTTTGTCGTTTTTTGTGTTCTTTATTTCTGTGAATAAATCGTGTCTTACCACTGATCTGTGGTCTGTGGATTCATTCTTCAAGCCGAGACCAAAAACCTGAAACACTGGTATCAAGAGTTTGAGGTTGCTGTGAGCTGTGACGCCATGGCACTCTACCCAGGGCATCAAAGTGAGACTCTGTTTCAAAATAAATAAATAAATAAAGTAAATAGATCAGGAAGTTTAGCAAATCTTAACATGCCTACTGAGGGGCCTGAGATGAGAAGTCTTTCTTCCCACCAACTCAGGAAATCTAAATCTAAAACATGCCTATCACAATCATTCACATCAGTAACTAAGGACAGGAGAGAGCAGCTGAGTAGTGCTCTAGATGACAGGAGAAAGATGTCTTGAGGTTAAATCTGACTGAAGATAATGAAAAAGTGAATAATTTACATGAAGAGTCCAGAACTTACTTATGGGGATAACATTTTGAAGTTTTAACTCCTATTTGTTCTCTCTTTATCTTTGTGCCATGAGACTGACTCTCAGACTAGACAACTTGTTTATTCCACCTTCATCTCCCCAGGGAGAGAATATTGCTAGTAAGTGCAGGGAATTAAAAAAAAAAATCCTCAGTCTCTTTATTTCACATAAGCTCTCAAATTCATAGCCAAGACAAGAGTTTTGAAATTCAAACATTTTTCTTTACAAAAGGTATGCTCTTTTACTTGTAATTGTCTAAGGCTTGAAGAATTTTAAGTCATGAAATTTGTTTCATTAACAACTTGTTTTTTAAGAGATGTGTAGTAAGGCAGTTCTTCCCCCTTTCCTCATTTGTTAAAGTTTTCATAAGCTAAGGGAGAGAGAGCAACGAGAAAAAAAAAGAATAGAAGACTTTAGTACTCAGTAGGGTTCTTCACCTCTTCCCCAATTTCAGCCAAGTTACTGAAATGGAAGGGAATATAGAAAGCTCTTGTGCCTGCATTCCAAAGCAAAGCTTCGAAAGTCAGCAAAACTTACAAAGTTTGCCAAGTCACTCAAGGCATAGGATCTGTATCAGTTTCCTACTGCAGCTGTAACAAATTGCCACAAACTAAGTGGCTTAAAACAACATCCATCTTTTGTCCCACAACACTGTAGATCAGAAGAATGAAATGGATATCACTGGTTCCCTTTTCAGAGGACAGTTCACTTCTTTATCTTTCCTAGTTTCTAGAAGCCACTCACATTCCTGGCATCTGGTTCCTCTCTTCCATCTTCAAAGCTAGTAACAGTGGGTTGAGTCCTTCTCACGCGGCATTGCTATGTCCTGCGAATGTCTTCACGTCTTCTCTGACTCCTTTGCCTGCCTCATCCATTCTCAGGAGCGTTTATTACATTGGGCTCACTTGGATAATCTATGATAATCTCACTACATTAAAGTCAGCTGTTTAGATTAGTCACGGGTTCTGAGGATTAGGATGTGGAAATTTGGGAGAGAGGAGGGATTGTTTTCCCATATATTACAGTATCCATGCACTGGCAACGGCTGCACGAGGTACGTAGGCAATTGGACTTTGGGTTCATTTTCTCATGGGTAAGACTGGCCAGAGCTGAAGTTTCTCATAAGACAAAAGAACCGATGGACACAGAATGGGTTTTGTGGTGGTGGTCTGAAGAACTCTAAGGAAGGCTCGGCACCTGTAGCACAGTGTTTATGGCACCGGCCTCGCATAGAGGCTGCAGGTTCAAACCCAACCCCGGCCAGCTAAACAGCAACGACAACTGCAACAACAAAAAAATATCTGGGTGTTGTGGCGGCCGCCTGTAGTTCCAGCTACTTGGGAGGCTGAGGCAAGAGAATCGCTTAAGCCCAAGAGTTTGAGGTTGCTGTCAGCTGTGACACCACAGCACTCTGCTGAGGGCAACATAGTGAGACTGTCTCAAAAAAAAAAAAGAAAAGAACTCTAAGTGAATCTGCATGGGGTAGCAACAGGAAACCAGATGGAAGTGTGGACTAAGGCAGATGCCAGAATACATAATGCCAATTAGGCATCTTTATCTTTTCGTATACTTTGGAATTTTTTAAACACTATGGAATTTAGATATTGACTTGAGAAAATCTGTGAAGGCATAAATTGAATAAGATTACTCTTCATTGACAGAGATTGTGATACCGGAATTTCAGGTTCTTGGTCTCGGTGATTCTCAGAAGAATAAATCCTCTGACCACAGATCAGTGGTAAGACAGAATTTATTTACAGAAAAGAATACAAAAAACGCTAAAGCTCCCAGTAGAGAGAGAGAATTCAAGTCGGGAGAGAAAAGCTCTCTTTGTTTCTCTCCCGGTCTCTTCCCGTCTCTCCTGGTATATATAGGTGTATGGGTTCCTTGGCCAGGAAATGAATTAACACAGTTCCTTCTGCTGGGGCAAGGTGAATGAATGTATTAATGAATGGACTCTATTCAGGGAATTGAGGCCTAGGAAATTCACATGGAATTGACCTAGGTATAGGAAATGGGGGTTCCTATTTAGTCCTAAGTGTAAAGTGAAGGAGATACCAAGGTGCCGGTGTCTTCTTGGCAGTTGTCTGGCTCTTTTGGCTATTGGAGTCTCTGGTGGGGGTTGGAGGCTCCCCTCCTTGCTTATCATCCAGCCCGCTGGTTCCTCAGCCAGCTGTGGCCGCACCAACACCTCCAAGGTGGAGGCTGTGCTCCGCTGAGCTGGCTGGGGCGCCAAATGTCCTGTATCAATTGGACCTTTGAAATGACTGAGATTGGACCTTTATCAATAAGTAGAACTAGGGCCTAAGAGAGAAGATAAATTTTATCTTAAAAATATTAGAAGTTACACTTTTCACTTATCCAGGTTCATGGAATAAGAAATAATACTTACTGTTGGAGTGGGGGGTGAGGGGATTGTGCCTGTAATTTCAGTAACTCAGGAGGCTGAGGCAGGAGGATTACTTGAAGCCAGGAGTTCAAGATAAGCCTAAGCAACATGGTGAGACCTCATCTGTAAAAACACAAAAGATAAAGATAATTTTGAACTTATTGTATGCTTCTGTTCAAGAGGAAATTCTTATTCAGACAGCAACAAATGCAAAAACAAAAAATAATTTCCAGCCATGTTTCTAAGGATTAAAACTAGAAGAAATCTTTGATAAGCACTTACAAACAAGTTACTTAGGTTTGTTAGGAACCTAATGTTTGTGCCCTTCAAAATTCATATGTTGAAGCCCTAAGCCTCAATGTGACTGCATTTGGTGTTAGGGCCTCTAAGGAGGCCATAAAGGCTAAATGAAGTCATAAAAGTTAAGGCCAATCCAACAGGTGTCCTCATAAGAAGAGAGATACCAGAGCTCCCTTTTTCTCTGCCATGTGAGGACACAGCTAGGAAGTTGTCTGTAACCCAGAAAAACCCTCACCAGGAACTGAATCAGCTCACACCTCAGTCTTGGACTTTGTAATCTCTAGAACTGCGAGAAATAAATTTCTATTTTTCTAAAAGCCATGCGGTATGTGGTATCTGTTACAGCGGCCCAAGCTGACTAATACATGCACGAGATTCCATGCTTAAAGAACACTAATTTTGAAATACTAAAATAAAATAAATTCTGCCTTTTAATACTACACATGTGTGTGTGCTATACACACATACTATATTCAGTCATCTCAATATGAGCATTTAGTGGCAAGATTTTTCTTTAAGCAAATGGTTTAAGAAAAATCTGACATTGTCACAGAAATTTCCAATTGAAAAATATTTTCACATGCAAGGCTTCCTTCTCCTTACAATTAAAAACATTTAAATTCTCCTCTTGAGGTTCTTTTAACAGAAAAAGGGAACATGACAAAGTAAGATATAAACAAGGCACCGGATTACAACAAACATACATATCTTGAGCAAGAGTTTTCAGACTTTTAAAATTATTTTTACCAAATTTATCCAGAAAGCTCTCTGTGCTGTAGCATCTATGTATCAAACTTGAAGAAGAAATGTTGACTAATTTGTCTCAGCAGGAAGAACACTTACATAATTATAATTGATGGTTTTGTTTATCTTTCTATTGTGAAAGCTAATTATTTGTCTGAGTAAGAGAGAGTTTCTGCCCCATTAAGGCATTGGTGAGTGAAAATACAATTTAAATTTTATGTGTGCTTTTAGATCCTAAGCTTCATACCTCCCATTAGGTAATCAAATAACATCAAGATTTTTGTGAATGTATACCTCCCAAAGAACTAAAAATATAATTTTCAAATTGTAAATCATGGCCAGCAGAAGGTACAATAAGCACCAAAGAAGATCAAGACACAAGTCCCCAGGTTTACAATGACTCAATTCTGTGACCACGACAGCAAGTTATTAGCCTTGCCATTTAAATAGCCCCATTTGAAATGAATCAAGAAAATATTTTCTTCCTTCTCTAAATGGCTTCTGAACTATCTTCAGCAATTAAAATAGTCCCAGTTCCATTCTTCCTACACCACTTCTCTGTTAAACCAACTCAATGTTGAAGACAAGGAACTGAAATTAAAGAGCTTTGAGAAATATGAGAATGGAAGCAAATGGCATCAAATACCCCAAACCCTTATCTGCTGATTTCCTTCACTTAGCCAAATTTATTCATTTGGAAGAAATATGACATAGTGAATTCAGAGCTAATAGCTTTTGTTAAGTGACTCAGCTATGTGATTCTTCAACTTTCATATCGTAGAGAAAGCCAGAAGAAATGGGTCATCTCCCAAAGAGAATGGACCTCTGGCAACTGCAGTTTTTGTTCTATAAATGTGTGCTCTTGGCAAAATCTGTATCATATAACTGTTGTGAGAATCAAAATAAACAACTACAACTATACACACACGTGTATATGTGTGTGCGTGCATATATATTTATATATATTTCTTGTATACCATAATGGTACTAGCAATTATTTTATTATATATTATCTTGTTATAAATATCTTGAGGTTTTTCAGGGCAGGGAGGATGGCCATGTTGTAGTGGTATTAAACAAATATCTTGAAATTCTGACGTTAGCAATAAAATGAATGAAAATTTATTTTAATTTATATGTAATGACAATCACATGAAATAGCTAATATTTTCAGATGCAGACGATTTTATTACTAGTGACAATGTCATACATAAAAGTGTGTATCTTAGCTTTAGGGTTACCTTGGCAATTGCTAAACATATATAAACTCAATGCTATTACATATATAAACTCAAAAGAGAAAATTTTATTAGAGAATGAGCATTCCCAGACAAGAGTAACTTAATCAAATCTTGTTAGTAAAAATGACATTTGTGCATTTTATCATCTACTTCCCACAGATACTTTCCTACACAATGTTTGTGTGACTATTTTTTTCCTACTATTTTTTTCTTGTGTGTTAATTAAATCATAGCTGTGTACATTAGTGCAATCGTGGTGTACAATGTGCTGACTTCATATACAATCTGAGATATTTTCATCAAACTATTTAACACAGCCTTCATGGCATTTTCTTAGTTATTGTATGAAGACATTTGTATTCTGCATTTAGTAATTTTCATCTGTAACCTTCTAGGATGCACCGTAGGTGTGATCCCACCAATTACCCTCCCTCCACACATCCTCCCCCTTCCCATCCCCTCCTGTGTCCCTCTCCCCATATTCTTGTGGTATAATTGGGTTATAGCTTTCATGTGAAAGCTATAAATTAGCTTCATAGTAGGGCTGAGTACATTGGATACTTTTTCTTTCATTCTTGAGATACTTTACTAAGGAGAACATGTTCTAGCTCCATCCATGTAAACATGAAAGAGGTAAAGTCTCCATCTTTCTTTAAGGCTACATAATATTCCATTGTATACATGTACCACAATTTATTAATCCATTCGTGGGGTGAAGGGCACTTGGGCTTCTTCCATGACTTAGCAATTATGAATTGGGCTGCAATGAACATTCTGGTACAGATGTCTTCGTTATAATGTGGTTTTTGGTCTTCTGAGTATATACCCAGAAGGAATTATAGGATCAAATGGCAGTTCTATTTTTAGATCTCTAAATATTCTCCAAATATCCTTCCAAAGGGAACGTATTAGTTTGCATTCCCACCAGCAATGTAGAAGTGTTCCCTTTTCTCCACATCCACACCAGCGTCTCTGGTTTTGGGATTTTGTTATGTGGGCTAATCTTACGGGAGTTAGATGATATCTCAAAGTAGTTTTGATTTGCATTTCTCTGATGATTAAGTATGATGCGCATTTTTTCATGTATCTGTAGGCCGTGCACCTGTCTTCTTTGGAGAAGTTTCTCTTCAAGTCTTTTGCCCACCCTGAGATGGGATCACTTGTTCTTTTCTTGCTAATACGTTTGCATTCACTATGGATTCTGGTTATTAAACCTTTGTTGGAGGCATAATCTGCAAATATTTTCTCCCATTCTGAGGGTTGTCTGCTTGCTATACTTACTGTGTTCTTGGCTGTGCAGAAGCTTTTTAATTTAATCAGGTCCCATAGTGTATTTTTGATACTGCTTCAATTGCCTGGGGAGTCTGCCTCATAAAATATTCACCCAGGCCGATTCCTTCAAGAGTTTTCACTGCACTTTCTTCTAGTAATTTTATAGTTTCATGTCTTAAGTTTAAATCTTTAATCCAGTGAGAGTCTATCTTAGTTAATGGTGAAAGGTGTGGATCCAGTTTCAGTCTTCTACAGGTCGCCCAGCACTGTTTGTTAAATAGGGAGTCTTTTCCCCATTGAATGTTTCTGATTGGCTTGTCAAAGATCAAATAATGGTAAATAACTGGTTTCATCTCTTGGTTCTCTATTCTGTTCCATACATCTACCTCTCTGTTTTTGTGCCAGTACCATGCTGTTTTGATCACTGTCGATTTATAGTACAGTCTCAGGTCTGGTAGTGTGATTCTTCCTGCTTTATTTTTATTTCTAAGTAATTTCTTGGCAAATCAAGGCTTTTTCTGATTTCATATAAAATGAAGTATTTTTTTCGAGATCTTTAAAATATGACAATGGAGCTTTAATAGGAATTGCATTAAAATTGTATATTGACTTTGGGTAGTATGGACATTTTAACAATGTTGATTCTTCCCAGCCTTGAGCATGGTATGTTTTTCCATTTGTTGACATGTTCAGCTATTTCTTTCCTTAGAGTTTCATAGTTCTCTTTATAGAGATCTTTCACATCCTTTGTTAGGTAAACTCCCAAATATTTCATCTTCTTTGGTACTACTGAGAAAGGAATAGAGTCCTTGACTATTTTTTTGGCTTGGCTATTGTTGATATATATAAACGCTACAGATTTATGAGTGTTGATATTGTAGCCTGAGACACTGCTGTATTTCTTGATCACTTCTAAAAGTTTTGTAGTAGAATCCTTGGTGTTTTCCAGATATACAATCATGTCATCTGCGAAGAGTGAAAGTTTAATCTCTTCTGACCCTAAGCAGATACCCTTGATTGCCTTTTCTTCCCTAATTGCAATGGCTAAATCTTCCATTACAATGTTAAAGAGCAATGGAGACAATTGGCATCCTTGCCTGGTTCCTGATCTAAGTGGAAATGATTTCAATTTAGCTCCATTCAGTGGATATTGGCTGTGGGTTTGCTGTGCATGGCCTCTGTTTAAGAAATGTCCCTTCTATACCAATTTTCTTAAGTGTTCTGATCATGAGGGGATGCTAGATCTTGTCAAAAGCTTTTTCTGCATCAATTGAGTGAATCACATGGTCTTTCTTTTTTAATTTGTTTATGTGCTGAATTACATTTATAGATTTATGTATATTGAAACAGCCTTGAGACCCTCGGGATAAAGTCCATTTGGTCATGGTGTATAATTTTTTTGATGTGTTACTGGATTCTGTTTGTTAGGATCTTATTGAATATTTTTGCATCAATATTCATTAGTGATATTGGTCTATAATTTTCTTTTCTTGTTGGGTCTTTTCCTGGTTTAGGGATCAAGGTGATGTTTGCTTCATGGAATGTGTTGGGTAGTATCCCTTCTTTTTATATAATTTGGAAATGGTTGTGTAATATAGATACCAGTTCCTCTTTACAGGTTTGGTGGAATTCTGATGTGAAGCCATCTAGTCCTGGGCTTTTCTTTTTAGGGAGATTTTTTTATAGTTGATCCTATTTCAGAACTTGATATAGGCCTGTTCAACATTCCACTTCTTTTTTTTTTTTTTAAGGTGAGCAGTTTATTAAGAATTAAACAAAGGTATGATATGATACAGTACAAGCAAGACACTCAAGATAGTACTACTCACACAAAAACTTAAATTTCACCTCAAAAAATATCACAAGACAAAGGAGAAAGCAATTTCACTGTTATAAGATAAGATATTTCATGCAAAGTATTAACTCTGCCCCCCCCCCAAAGCCCAACCTTCCACTTCTTTCTGGCTAAGTCTAGGAAGGTGGTGTGCGTCCAAGTATTGGTCAATTTCCTTCAGATTTTCATATTTCTGAGAGTTAAGTTTCTTGTAATATTCGTTAAGGATTTTTTTTTAATTTCTGAGGAGTCTGTTATTTTGTCTTTACCATTTCTGATTGATGAAATTAGAGATTTTACCCTTTTTCCCTGATTAGGTTAGCCAAAGGTTTATCTATTTTATTGACCTTTTCAAAGAACAAACTTTTTCATTTATTGATCTGTTATATAATTCTTTTGTTTTCAATTTCATTTACTTCTGCTCTGATTTTGGTTATTTCTTTTCTTCTACTGGGTTTGGGGTTGAAATATTCTTCCTTTTCCAATTGCTTGAGATGTCCCATTAAGTTGTTAACTTCCTCTCTTTCCATTCTCTTGAGGAAAGCTTGCAGTGCTATGAATTTCCCTCTTAGGACTGCCTTTGCATTATTCCAGAGGTTCTGATAATTTGTGTCTTCATTGTCATTTTGTTCTAAAAATTTGGTGACTTCCTTGTTAATCTCATCTATGACCCATCTATCGTTCAGCATAAGGTTATTTAGTTTCCGTGTTTTTGTATGAGTATGCAGATTCCTGTTGTTATTGCTTTCAACTTATTATTATTCCTTTCATATTCTCAGTTTGAGAAGATGCAAGGAATAATTTCTAGTCTTTTAAATTTGCTGAGGTTAGACTTGTGACCTAAGATGTGATTGATTTTGGAGAATGTTCTGTGGGCTGATGAGAAGACTGTGTATTCAATTTTATTAGGATGAAATGTTCTGTAGATTTCTGTTAAATCCAGATGTTGAATGGTTAAGTTTAAATCTAAAATTTCTTTACTTAGCTTCTTATTGGAGAATCTATCCAACACTGCTAAAGGGGTATTAAAATCTCCAACTACTATGGAGCTGGAGGAAATCAAGTTGCTCATGTCTGTTAGAGTTTTTCTTATAAATGGAGGTGCATTCTGGTTGGGTGCATAAATATTAATAAGTGAAATCTCATCATATTAAGTATTACCTTTAACAAATATGAAGTGTTCATCCTTATCCTTCCTTACTTTGGTTGGTTTAAAGTCTATTGTATCTGTGAATAAGAATGTAACACCTGCTTTTTTCTGCTTTCCATTTTCCTGGAATATAGATGACCATCCCTTCACCTTGAGTCTATATTTATCTTTTAAGGTAGGATGAGATTCTGTATGCAGCAGATATCTGGCCTGAGTTTTTGTATCCTGTCAGC
The DNA here is from genome assembly GCA_963574655.1 of Perodicticus potto. Lineage (NCBI taxonomy): Eukaryota > Metazoa > Chordata > Mammalia > Primates > Lorisidae > Perodicticus > Perodicticus potto. Next base: position 15,246 of record CAUYRH010007893.1, read on the forward strand.
CAGCCTGTGCCTCTTTAGAGGACAATTTAAACCATTCTCATTAATTGAGAATATTAATAAGCCTTGCAAAAGTCCAGTGGACATTTTTAATCCTTTCACCACTGTGGAGGTTGGAATTTTATTGAAGTTTCTGAGTGAGTTTACTTTTGTGGTGGAGGATTACACTGGTCATTATGGATGATAGGTTTGAGAATATCCTGGAGAGCTAGTTTAGTTATGGCAAATTTCTTCAACATGTGGATGTCATTAAAGTATTTAATTTCTCTATCATAAATGAAACTCACTTTAGCTGGATACAGGATCCTGGGTTGAAGTTTTTTGTTTTAGGAGATTAAAAGTCAATAACCATCCTCTTCTAGCTTGAAAGGTTTGAGCTGAGAGATGTGCAGTTATTCTAATATTCTTCCCTTTGTAGGTTATGGTTTTCTTCTGTCTGGCTGCTTTCAGAATTTTCTCCTTCATATTAGCTTCAGTGAAGTTACTTATGATGTGCCTGGGGGATGTCTTATTCGGGTTGAATTATGCTGGAGTTCTGAAACTGCTATCTGAATTTCAGAATCTCTTGGCATGTCTGGAAAGTTATCTTTCATAATCTCATGAAGAAGAGACTCTGTGCCTTGTGAGGCCACTTTGTCACTTTCAGGGATCCCTAAAAGGCAAATATTGGTTTTCTTTGAATTATCCCAGAGCTCTCTGAGAGAATAATGCGTTTTTGCCCTCCTTTCTCTTCCTCTTTGAATGTTTGGGAGCGTTCGAAAGATTTGTCTTCAATATCAGAAATCCTTTCTTCTG
>CAUYRH010007896.1:0-10969 GCA_963574655.1 Perodicticus potto
TTGAGGAAGGCTTGCAGTGCTATAAATTTCCCTTTTAGGACTGCCTTTGCAGTATCCCAGAGGTTCTGATAATTTGTGTCTTCATTGTCATTTTGTTCCAAAAATTTGCTAATTTCCTTCTTAATCTCATCTATGACCCAGATATCCTTCAGCATAAGGTTATTTTGCTTCCATGTTTTTGTATGAGTATGCAGATTCCTGTCATTATTGAGTTCAACTTTTATTCCATGATGGTCGGAGAAGATGCAAAGAATAATTTCTATTCTTTTAAATTTGCTGAGGTTAGACTTGTGACCTAAGAGGTGATTGATTTTGGAGTATGTTCCATGAGGTGCTGAGAAGAACGTGTATTCAATTTTATTAGGATGAAATGTTCTGTAGATGTCTGTTAATTCCAGTTGTTGAATGGTTAAGTTTAAATCTAGAAATTTGTTTACTTAGCATGTTTTTGGAGGATCTATCCAACACTGCTAAAGGAGTGTTAAAATGTCCAACTACTATGGAGCTGGAGGAAATCAAGTTAATCATGTCTATTAGAGTTTTTCTTACATGTTGAGGTGCTTTCTTGTTGGGTGCATAAATATTAATAATTTAAATCTCATCATATTGAGTATTATCTTTAACAAATATGAAATGTCCACCTTTATCCTTCCTTATTTTGGTTGGTTTAAAGCCTATTGTATCTGCGAATAAGATTGCAACACCTGCTTTTTTCTGTTTTCCATTTGCCTGGAATATCGATGACCATCCTCTCACCTTGAGTTTAAATTTATCTTTTAAGGTAAGATGAGATACTTGTATGCAGCAGATATCTGGCCTGAGTTTTTGTATCCAGTCAGCAAACCTATGCCTCCTTAGAGGACAATTTAAACCATTCACATTAATTGAAAACAATGGTAAATCTTTAGAAATTCCAGTGGACCTTTTTAATCCTTTCATCACTGTGGAAGATGAAATTTGATAAAAAGTTTCTGAGTGAGTTTACTTTTGTGGTGGAGGTTTGCACTGATCATTATGGAGGATAGGTCTGAGAATATGCTGGAGAGCTGGTTTAGTTATAGCAAATTTCTTCAACATGTGGATGTCATTAAAGTATTTAATTTCTCCAACATAAATGAAACTCAGTTTAGCTGGGTACAGGATCCTGGGTTGAAAGTTCTTTTGTTTTAGGAGATTAAAAGTCAATGCCCATTCTCTTCTAGATTGAAAGGTTGCATCAGAGACATCTGTAGTAATTCTAATATTCTTTTCCTTGTAGGTAATGGATTTCTTACATCTGGCTGCTTTCAGAATTTTCTCCTTCATATTAACTTTAGTGAACTTAATTATGATGTGCCTGGGGGATGTCTTATTCAGGTTGGGTCGTGGTGGAGTTCTGAAACTGTCTGCTATCTGAATTTCAGAATCTCTTGGTATGTCTGGAAAGTTCTCTTTCATAATCTCATAAAGAAGAGACTCTGTGCCTTGTGATGCCACTTCATCATTTTCAGGTATCCCTATAAGACGAATATTGGTTTTTTTGAGTTATCCCAGAGCTGTCTGAGAGAATGATCTGTTTTTGCCTTCCATTTCTCTTCCTCTTTGGAAGTTTGGGAGTCTTCAAAAGCTTTGTCTTCCATGTCAGAAATCCTTTCTTCTGCTTACTCCATTCTGTTGCTGAGGGTTTCTACTGTATTTCTCAGATCTTTGAAGGTTGCCACTTCTTGTCTCAATGTGTCAAAATCTTTGGTCATTTTGTCTTTGAATTCGTTGAATTCTTGAGACGTCTTTTGGGTCATCTTTTGGAGTACTGCTTGAAATTCTAATTCCATCTTTTCCTCCATTCTGCTATCTTAATTGCTATCCAGACTCTGAATTCGATTTCTGACATCTCAGCCATTTGCTTATGCAATGGATCTTGTGCTGTATCTACCTTGTCGTTCCTTGGGGAAGTTGATCTACTCTGATTATTCATATTGCCAGAGTTTTTCTGCTGATTCTGCCTCATGATTACTTTTCACTGTTGCCTAAGTCTGTCCTCAGAGTTGAGGAGCTGTCTCTCCAAGGTCAGACTCCAGCAGGATCACTCTGTTGTTGCTGGATCTTTGTAGGGAGTAACCCTGTGTAGCTCCTCTGGGACTGCCCCACACAGGGAGTTCTGGTTGCAGGAGCAGCTCTGGAGTGTGGCACGGTGGGATCAAGCAGCAGGGCATGGGATGGGGCATCTGGTGGCCTTTGCAAAGGGAGCCTGTGCCTCCAGTAGTCTCTGGCTGGGAGGAGAGCTCCAGAGGGAGGGCATGGGTCACGCAGCCTCCTGAGTCCCTGGCCAGATGGGTGGGGCCTGTGTGTAGGCAGAGAGGGTAGGGGAGGAGGCAGGTTGTGTGGCTCCTGTAGTTCCTAGCCCTGACAGGCAGGTGGAGGACTGGCAGGTTCCTGGTGTAGTCCCTGGCTGGTGTGGGCATCAGCCAGAGGCCCAGCACAGGGGTCCCAATGGAGTCCCTGGCCAAAGCAGGCCAAGCGGCGAGCCGAGGCCCAGTGGAGTCCCTGGCTGATGCAAGGGGAGGGCCGAGTCCCGGAGGGCACCGGTCAGATCTGCATGGGGGTCCCAGCAAGCGGCAGGCCACTGCCAGGCGGAGCACAGATCAGCACTGCAGGGGAGTTCTGGCGGACTTCCTAGCCACTGCTGGAAGTGGGCCGCCAACTGGGGCCTGCTGGAGTCCCAGTGGAGTTCCTGGCTGCTGTTGGCAGCAGGGCAAGGCCCAGTGGGGTGACACTTGGGGCCATGTGTGGTGGACTTCCTGGCAGCTGTGGGCAGTGGGCCAGGGCATGGATCAGAGCTGGGCTGGGGTTCCAGCGGGTGGCAGGCCGAGGCTGGGTGGGGCACAGATCAGTGCCAGGTGGGAGTCCCAGCGGACTTCCTGGCCGTTGCTGGCAATGGGTCAAGGCCCTGCGGGGTGCCAATCAGGGCCACACTGGGGTCCCGGAGGAGTGGAATTCTGGGCGGCTGTGGGCGGTGGGCCTGGGGCACGGTTCAGAGCTGGGCGGTTCTTGGCAGGCAGTGGCCGAGGCCTGGTGGGGCAGAGATCTACACCCAGTGGGATTCCCACTGACTTCCTGGCCGCTGCTCCCAGTGGGCTAAGGCCTGGCAGGGTGGTGTGGGAGTCCTGGCGGAGTTCTTGGCCACTGGTGGTGCAGGCCAAGGCCTGGCGGGGTCCCAGTGGAGTTCCTGGCTGCTGCATGTGGTGCGCTGAGGCCCAGTGGGGCACATATAGGAGCTGCACAGGGTTCCCAGCTGTGTCCCTGGCCTGGGGACTGGTGCGGGCTCGGTGGGGCCCCAGAGTCTCTTACCTGGCTGGCCACCTGGTCCAGCAGATTAGGAGGGTGGGCGCTGCTCAAGTCCTCCTCCCTCAGTTCAGCAGAAGTCAGGCTTCTGGTGCGTCAGGTAAGAGGGGAAGGGTGTCCTGGAAGTTCAGAATTGTGGAAAACTTTAGTTCAGTTTTTCTGCCTGAAGCTTGGTTTCTGGAAGTCGCAGCTTGCCTCAGAGGTAACCTGCAGTTACCACTTCTCTCTCTTTTGGCTGGCCTCCCAGTCGTCAGCTCAATTGGGCAGTTTCTGGAGGTTATCTTTCCTTTTGGACAGGAGCCTTTATTGGAAGCTGCTTCTAGTTGGCCATCTTGCCCCTCCCACCCCAAGATCAATACATTTTTAAAAGCTTTGTCCCCTCTTTTACTGGCCACAAAAGGAATGTTACTTCTTGAAATTATGCTTCCTGAGTCTAGATTTTTCCTTTATTGAAATGTACCTATGTAGTGTATGATTCCTACATTGTTTTCTATGGTGTTCAAAGCTCTGAGTGGCTTAGTGTATTCTTCTATACAGGGATATTGGCCTTTTCATGGAGAACCTTGGAGGGTGCTGCCTGTTGCATATGGGTTCTCATGGAAGCACATGCTAAGAAGAAATTAAGGGTGCAAATAATTTTTTTGGGGGGGAGTCATGCCTTTAAAAGCAAAAGAACAGGAAGGAGGAACTGGCATTGAGAGTCATCAGGTCATGCTGCAGACTTATTCTGGCACAATGGGAATTTCAAAGTAAATATTTCCCAAAATAGGAATCTTGGGTTGGGTGGGAAGGGCTAGGTTCAATACCACTGTCTTGGTTAGTCATTAGCTGGGGGTGACTTGGCATGAAAGTGGAGGCAGACTCTAACGACATTGAGTGCTGGAGATTATCAGCTATCCACACTCTTTGAGGCTGGGTACTGAGTCCTCTGCTGCAGAGGGAGCTGAGTGGTGCATCTCTGTATCTTCTGTACTAACTTAACCAAAGGAAAGATCTAATGGTGGAAATTTCAGGCCTGTGGTAGGCTGAGGCAGAAAATCTCATGTTTATAACTATTTTTGGTGGCACAATGTAGGCTCTTGTGAGGCCACAAAGGGCCTACTTTGTGCCTGATGCTTTGAGAAAGCATGTGTCTTCTGTCACTTTGAGCAAAAGAAAAAAAAAAAAAAGAAAAAGACCACTTTTTGGTTGCTCACTTCCTCACTCCTCACTCTACTGTTTGGTTGTCTTGCTTGGCAGAATATTTAAATCCTACTTATTTTACAAAGCTCAGTTCAGGATTGTCATGGTGACAAAATATCTGAAATTGGGACTCTCCCAGAGAATCAGAGATTTATTTGAAAGCCTGCCTTCAAATCACCAATACTGGCCAGCCTTGTGGATTTTTTGTAGGTGGAAGAATTGTTTTTGGTTTTTAGTTTGGTCTTGCCAGCACTTTAACCTATTTTATGTTTCTGTACACATTACTATTTAACCTTCATCAGATCCACAGCTCACAGGACCACGGTGTGTTCTCAATGCTCCCATTGGATCTATTTGGATTTTTATGGGTCGTGTCTCCACATTTTGAGGAGCAAATTTCCTACTTCACTGTGACACGTAACAACCCCTGTCTTTCTTCCCTTTATAAGAACAGAAGATTCTGTCTTCTGTGGCAGGTTGTATTTTCCAAAGATGGCTTCAACAATATCTTTCATCCTCTCTGCTTTTCTAGAATTTTTCCTTTCCCTCATCAAGAAGTAGAATCTGATGCTACTTCCTTTGGATCCAGGTAGGCACGTAACTACTTCTATAAAAGGAAGGCAGCAGAAGAGAGGCTTTGTGACTTCTGAAGTCAGATTAGCTAAGGCTGTGCAGCATCACGGTTCTCCTGGGACACTCACACTTGGAGTGCAGCCTCTGTGTCATGAGGGAGGCCACACATCCCACAGAGCAGCTCACGTATGGAGGAACTGAGGCCCCAGGCCCCCAGTCCCGGCATGATTTTAACTTGTCAGTCCTACAGGTGAATCTATCTTCAAAGGATCCTCTAGGCCAAGTCAGGGTACTCAGGCTGAAGACTCATGAAGCAGGGATGAGCCTCCTCACTTAGTCCTGCACAGATCACAGATTTGTGAGAAAAAATAAATGATTGTTGCTCTTTTAAGCCACTACAATTTGAAATCGTTTATAACCCAACCCCTTCACTTTGTGATCTCCTTGAAGATAATTTATTTCTGCCCTTTCACTGACTGATATAATGGGTAATTCTATTACATTTGTACTGTGCAGTGATCCCAGGGAAAGATGGCTCAGCAAATTAATTTCTAAATGATTATAATGTGGACTTTCTAAAAATGCTGCTGTTCATAGTGGAGGTAGCTAGGCATTTGTGTCTTCTACTCCTCCACTGATGGTTTTAAGAGCCTTTTATGTTCCTCTGGTTGTTTTCACTAATGGATGAATCTTCACCCAAGAGTTCTATGGTGCTCTCGCTTCTAGGATACTCTCTCCTCTCACCTTTACTTATCCCAAGATTTTCCAAACTGTGTTCTGTAGCACTCTGTTTCCAAGAACATCAATAGGTTTCTGCAGAGAGACAAATTAGCCTGAGAAACACTGACTACTTTATTATTTTCTTGGAGATTGATGATACTCATTAGCATCTGAGAGTCTTGCAGTAAAGAAACTAGCTTCAATTATTTATTCATTCAAACAGTATTTATTGAGCACCTATTCTGATTTAGGACTTGTGCACATGCTGAATGCACAGCAGTGAACACACGTCCATCGCTCCACCCTGAACAGTCTCGTGGGGAAGATAGCTCATGTGTGATCACAAATTATAATGACTATTATGGAGAAAAGAACAGTGGCCCATGAGAGAGAGTGTGGGGGGGAGCACCTACATTAGAGTGAGTCATAGAACTTGATGGAAGAGTTGGGGTAGCCAGCGGAAGAGTGTTCTAGGCAGAAGAAATAACACGTTCAAAGACCATAGGGCAGGAAAGATGTTGGAAATGACAATGTTGGCAATGTTGGCAATGAGAAGAGGCCAGAGTGAAATGTGTGTGGGGCGAGTTAGAATAGTTCTTCCCAAATGGTGCTTGGTGGGTGTGAGGGAAGCCTGACTGAACGGGGAGGAATCAAAAAGCCCACTGAGCATGTGTAACTACACAAAGTGTCAGAGAGGCTGGTAAGACTACATCAAACTTTAATGTCTATACAAATGAAATCCTGATTCAGTGGTCTGGGATGGGGCCTACGGCTTTGAATTCTGTTCAACTCACAGGGAATGCCAATGCTAGAGGCAGCAGGACTGCAATGTGAGAATCAACAGAATTAAGAGCGTAAACTCCCATTCTCAGGCCAAGTTCTTCCACAGGGCCCAATCCCCCAAATTCCTTGGCATCTGGTTCTTGCTTCCAGTCATTTGGGACATGTATCATTTAGCTGTCCTGCCCTTCTGTGAAGTAATTACACCCTTTGAGGCTCAAATGTTCTCTTGTTTATTATAGTCTTACTTCTCATCTAAGTCCAATTAATGATCAATTCTAAAATTTCTTTTGAGAAGTTTTAGCAAATTTTAATGTAGTATTAAATTCTGCAAATTGCAACCCATTTAGTGGATGTTTTGCAAGGTGGTAGTGATAAGAAGACCCAGAGGAAACCTCCCTGGAGTTTTTACTGAGACATTTGTTCATTTATTTGGGATGGATAGGAAGTACTCCAGGCTGCTCGGTCTCCTTAGCATCATGGAAAGACTGGATCACAGTGTGCCTATGCTGAGCCTTCCAGAAATGAATGGTGGAGTGTGGGCCTGTGTTCCTCTCCACTTAGCCTTACCTGGGCGTCATCACTACACCACTGGAGTGTTCAGCTGCCTTCCCTTTTTCCATGTGTTCAATTCTTTCTTGCTTCATTTTCAAACTTACCTTCTACAGGAGGCATGTTCAGACAAGGCAGAAGGAAGTATGAACTTATACTCTGCCATGCCCATCCTGAGGCCATGCATCTGTGCTTTGCTTTACTTTTAATTGCCTGGGGTCTTGGTTTCTTTGAGGGAGTGGATAGACCACCTCCTTTGCTGTGTAAGGCAAAACATATGTCTTCTGTGCTTGAGAATTTAGTTGATAACAGCTGAGTGACAAAGATCACAGAGTGAGACGATGTAAACTTAAAGCAGAGATCTATCTACCCTAAGTTCTTGTGCATTTATTTATCTCTGTTTTATTTATTTATTTATTTACATTTCAGGTTAATGTAAGGGTACCAACAGCCAAATCACAATATTTGAATTTCTTAGGTAGAGTCCCTCTTGTAGTTATGTCCTGCACCCCAAAGGTATCCCAAACAACCCTACAATGTGCCCATTCAGTGGGTGCACCTCAACCCCCTCCCCCTTTCTCATTCCTGCTCCCCCCAACTTGAATTGAAATGAGTTTTTCTCCTATGTGGCATGAATTAGATTGTCTATTGGCTTCATATTAGTGTTGAGTACCTTGGATACTTGATTTTTCATTCTTATGATAATTTATTGAGAAGAATATGTTTTCAACTCCATCTAGGTTAATACAACAGATGTGAAGTCACTGACTTTTTATGGCTGAATAGTATGGCTGAGTATATACCACAGCTTGCTAATCTATTCCTGAGTTGATGGGCATTTAGGTCCATGTCTTGGCAATTGTAAGTTGAGCTTCCGTAAACAATCTAGTGCAAAGGTCCTTCTGATAAAATGATCCAAACTCCATTCATGTTCTTGGACATTTATTGACTAGTTAGCAACTTTGTGAGGCAGTTTTCCAAAGTGAGGCAGTGATATCAAAGAGAGTATGGATGAAAATGAAATCTGTTTCATTTCATTTTAGGGGTCACATATTTATTTTGATGAATATCAGGAAAAACCACAATGAACACAGTAAACCTGTGATTTCAGATACTTTCTTTCTTAGTATTAGGCCAGGTTTTAAAAAATTATTGTTAGAAAGTCAGTTTAAAGAAACAAGTAAAAAGTAGTACAGACTATGAGGAGATATGGAAAAGATCAGGAAGGTGATATGCAAATTAAGAGTCCTGAGAGATTCAACACTAACAATTTAAAATGTTATTCTTCCCAAGAAAACTGCTCTTTGATGAAGAGTTTTTATTCAATACACACTTATCATGGTGAATATAATATGACTTTTGCCCTTAAGGTGCCAACAAGGAAAACAGATTTATAAACAAATAATCACAATATAAAAACATCAGCCAGCAATTTCTATGAGCCAGCCATCTGTAAGTGTTTTGCATGTAAATTCTTTTATTTGCTCAAGAATGCTTGGAAGTAGCTTGACTTTTATATCCATTTTACAGATGTGGAAATTGAACAAAAGAGAGATTAAATAACTTGTCTGAGGTCACCCAGTTGGAAGTAGCAGAGTCAGGATTTGAACCCAGCAGCATGGGTGCAGAGCCAAGTCCGTGCCCCAGTAACAGTGTGTACGTAGGACTAGAGAGAACACCAGGCTCAGTGACAGCCTAGAAGATCTGAGGAAGGTATGTGCAGAAAGAGCAGAGCTCAGAGAATTGTGCACAGCAAGCAGAATAGATATGAAGGCAAGAAGATGGGATAATGAGGATTGGGTTTGGAGAATGGCAGTTCAGTGTGTAGGTGGAGTTTAAGACAAATACTAGGGGGACTTGAAATGAAGTTTAGAATTTTAATGCCTCCTGCGGTTGGAGAGTGAGTGACCCTGGGTGGACGAGTATCTCAGGTTAGGTTATTCAGAGGCAGACCATTAGCTGTGGGTTTGTGGGCCAAGAAGGAAATGCTCCCGGGGGGTGAGGATGCAACAGACAGGGAAGGACAGGAAGCCACATGACTGATCCCAGAGTTTTACAGAGAGGAGCTGCAGGCTGATCCTGTAGGGGGCTCTGGAGGGGAGGTTCTGCCGCACAATGATTCCTTGTGACAGTGCCCACACTGGAGAGGCATTGATGAAAGCCAAGGACAGAGGGACATACATCACCAGCTACTTTCAACTTTGTGTGCATGTGGGCAAAGCCCTTCAGGAGCCTGAGGGCAGTCTGCCATACAACGATCTTAGGTGCTGCCTGTTGGAAAAAACATGCTAAAGGCAGAAGCATAAAAATGGCAGAAATGGATCTGATCTAAAGAGATCTGAGGGGGACACTATTATGGGGACATTTTTAATGAAAAGGCATTTTTCTGGAAAGACCCATACTGAGGACAAGGGGCTTCTGATGTGAGCCTTCCTCTGACTGGTATAGTTTGACCCAATTGCCACCTGTATATATTTTTAGATACAACCTGTACTTTTCTTGTCAATGGTCTTCAGTTGTGTTCTTCCTCTCAAAACAATGTTCTTTTCTTTGTACTTAAGTTGAAAACTTGTTATAAAGTCATCTTACAAAGTTGACAGATCCCCCCAAATCTATTATAGTGTCACTTATAAAAACATTAATGAAAAATGTAAAGAACAGAATGATGGTTCAGTAACACAGGGCTGAGGTTGTTTTATTATTTGTTGCATCTATTTAAAATTTTTTAAGTTTATTATTTTTTCCCCAAGAGATAAATTTGATACATATTATCAGACAGAATCCCTTTATTTGCTTGTTGAAATAATAAAGGATAATAAAGATGTAAAGTGCCTTCTTTAAGGTGAAAGAATCAGCATTTGGCAACCATTCGACCTATCTCCAGCTTTTAGTCCTCACTGAATATAATACTCTGTTTACCTCGAATTTAAACATTGAGAGGCTGGTCTATGGTTTGGCTCCACTCTCTTCACTTCAAATGGTAGTCTGTTGGAGCCAGACGTCTAGATCTTTTCTTATTGTATGCATGTTAGTTGAGTGTTGTGTGTCAAATTTTTCATTAAAAATGTGGGAACAAAACTAATTCCTATAATATTTGAATAAAATATGTGAAAAAAGGAATTAAAACTTTTGAAATTAGATGCAGTTCTGTTGAGCACAGAAAGTTCAGACTTGAAGATCAATAGAAGATCATGTAACCTGTAAATACTACAGGTTTACAAATGACTTCTAGGACTTGATCCAGGGGTCCTCAAACTACGGCCCGCCGAGGACATTTATCCGGGCCCGCCAGGTGTTTTTGACTCTGCTGCCTGTCCTGTTTAGCAGCTGACTCATTCCAGGTCTGAAAAATCTGTTAGCAGAAAAGCCATTGGTTGCATTCCCAAACAAAACATGTGGATTCACTGGAAAAGTTGCAAAAGGAGTTCCAATTTAGATTTAAAGAGCTTCATCTCCATGAACAGGACATACAGCTTTTCCATAACCCAATTTCTACTGACATTGAAAATGTAGAGGTCAGTCCCTGAAGTCGCCGCCCCAGCCTCCGGCACCGCCTTGGGCCGGCGTCTCCTGCAGGCGGGAGCCAGGCGCTGCAGGGTGTGGCAGGGGCGGCTGAGTGCTCTTGCGGCTCGGCTTCTCCATGGAGCTGGCCTGCGGCACCCGGATGCTCCAAGAACGTTTCCACTGTTGTTTGGAGGACACACGCAGTGGGATTCAGAATTCCTGGAGAATTGCCTTTGTGAGAAGCTGGAAGTATTTCTTTAAATTCCATCTCTTAGTTTTTCAAAGAAATATCAAGAAACCATGAACAACATTAGTAATGAAGAGTTTGACTGCCACT
>CAUYRH010007899.1:0-12250 GCA_963574655.1 Perodicticus potto
CTGTGGCTCAGCGGGCTAAGGTGCCAGCCACGTACACCTGAGCTGGCGGGTTCGAATCCAGCCCGGGCCCGCCCAACAACAATGACGGCTGCAATCAAAAAATGGCCGGGCGTTGTGGCAGGCGCCTGTGGTCCCAGTTGCTTGGGCGGCGGTGGCCGGAGACTTGCTTGCGCCCAGGATTTGGTGGTTGCTGTGAGCTGTTATGCCACACCACTCTATCCTGGGTGACCGCTTGCGGCTCTGTCTAAAAAAAAAAAAAAAAAAAAAAAGAATGGGTTTTCCTTATTCTGCAAAGTGGAAGAGAAAAGAATAATTACTTGATTATCCTGTAGTAGTGGCAACAAATGTACTTGATTCTTGGGTTCCCTAGCTCAGGAACCATACATTTGGGGTCATAGTTGGCTATGAAAAGCTTTAAGGAGACTAGATAAATCAATGAAGGTATTATACAGTAGTGACCTTCTAAGCCTTGATATAAAAACAGTTTCATTATACAGACCTTTCAAAATGTGTATGCAGCAAGAAGATGAGACTTTTCAACTGAGTATCAGTTGAAAACCAGAGAGACTGCACTGACTAAATTATTGCCTAGTGTTCCAGAAGGATGCCTGCCACCAATGTGCTGAAAGGCACCAAATTTTAGTGTGAATGTAAATAAGGACCTCAACATGTGGGGGTGTGGAAAGCAACACTGAAGCACAATTCGCCAGTCTCTACACCTTTATGGCTAAATATATGAGCTAAGAATCAAAAACAAGAACAGAAGCAAACATCAAATACTACTCTTTTTAGTTTTCATTAAAGAAAAAAGCTTACATTTATAACTGTTATTGATGTTTTCTGGAAATTCTATAATTTGATATATATTTTTAAAAATTTGTATTCAAAAGGTGCTTGGTGCTATTCTTCATGATGCAATGTTCCAAATCATTTAAATATAGCCATTACATAGTTGTTGTTTTAAAATAAATGGTTATCTATTTCTTAACTGCTTCTCAAATTAGAAATTGTAATTACACGAGTCTCAAAGGCTGGCTCTTTGTGTTTTATTATTTTTGTTGGTCTCCATCACAGATGGAAATTTTCACTGGTTAATTCCTCAGAACTAAATCCATTCATAGGGAATTTAGAGCAGTGAAAATAAATTTCACGCCATAGAGTAGGAAATAACATCACAATAAAAAGGAGCAGAAGGATCAAGGAACCAGCCAATAGGATCAGTTCAGTTTTCAACTGGTGTTGGGTTCTGCAAAGGTTGGCTCACTATAACCTGTACAACATAATCCTTTGGGATCTTCAGCTCTTCCAACTTCATTTTGTCAGTGAGAGGTCTGCCAGAGAAAAACCACCGCTGACTACTTGGTTCCACTCCTTCAGCTGCATGTAACCGTCTCTTCATGTGGAATACTGTATCTGTGCTACGAACCACAAGTTTGAGGTCTTTGCCTGTAGAAAGGCGCAAACGAAGCTGAGATTCATATCCAGAATTGGGTGGTGGCTCAGGAATATCCAGAGTCTCTATGTCACTCTTTTCCTCTATCATATTGATTGGTGGTGCTAAGCAATAGACTGGAAGCTGGTATCTGTTCCCCAGTTCATCATAGCATTCTGTAAGTGCACCTTCAGAAAGAGAAGATATAAAGAAGAGTTTAAATGAATGCATATTTGTTTATAACTTGAAAAATGCTTAAGCTTCTCTTGCTAGCACGCCACTGTAGAGAAAAATATATAAAATAATACCAATCACTATTAGCCAATCAGTCACGATCAAGTCCCATACCCAATTATTTGACTATTTTTATCTAATTTTATATTAACCAGGATATTTGAAGTTTTAGATTGATACGAGGGTACACACGATTAGATTACATTCCTTGTGTTTGTAAGGTAAAGTCTGAGATGTAATTGTGTCCTTCATCCAGGAAGTGTGCCATATACCTGTACATTGTACCTGTTAGGTGGGAACTTACCAAGCCCCTTCCCAGGACCCTAGCTCCTTACCCCTAACCCTCTTCTAAGTCATTTCATGTCTAGTTCACAATTTCATTAAAATATTAATGAAAAGGAGCTGGGCCCGTGGCTCACCCTTGTAACCCTAGCACTCTGGGAGGCTGAGGTGGATAAATTACTTGAGCTCAGGAGTTCCAGATCAGCCTGAGCAAGAGCAAGACTCCATCTCTACTAAAAATAGAGAAACTAGCCCAGCACTGTGGCAGGCACCTATAGTCCCAGATACTCAGGAGGCTGAGGCAAAGGGATCGCTTGAGCCCAGGAGTTTGAGGTTGTTATGAGTTATGATGCCATTGCACTCTGCCTACGGCGACAAAATGAGACTCTGTCTCAAAAAAAAAAAAAGAAAAAGAAAAGAAAAAAAATTCAAATTTGCTTATTACAAATGCTTAGGCCAAATAAAGGGAAATTGCAATTACACTGGGATATCTTTTTAACACCAAGAATCAGCTTTTTTTTTGCAGTTTTGGCTGGGCTGGGCTTGAACCTGCCACCCCTGGTATATGGGGCTGGTGCCCTACTACTTGAGCCACAGGCACCGCCCCAGAACCAGCTATCTTAAACAAATAAGAAAAAAACAGATCCTTTAAGCCCAACTCACCACAACCAAGTGTTCCAGTGCAGTTTTCTTACTTCCTAAATTGAACTACTTGGCCAAAAGTCCTTAGTCCAAAGAGATCACAGACTAGAAATGAGAGCCTTACCAGCTGTCACAGACTCACTCACTGCTTAGATATAAGTCTTATTAGCACACTTATCACAAACTGAGGTATTTGTTTAATCCCAATTAATCATCTATTACAGAGAAGCTATAGTTTTTTTTTTTTTTGAAACAAGAGTCTCACTGGGTAGAGTGCCGTGGAGGTGGAGTCATAGCTCACAGCAACCTCAAACTCTTGGGCTTAAGCGATTCTCTTGCCTCAGCCTCCCAAGGAGCTGGGACAACAGGCGCCCACCACAACGCCCGTTTATTTTTTTTTGGAGTTGTCATTGTTGTTTGGCAGGCCCGGGCTGGATTAGAACCTGCCAGCTCCGGTGTGTGTGGCTGGTGCCCTAGCCACTGAGCTAGAGGCACCAAGCCGAGGCTATGGATTTTTAAAAGGAAGAACAAAAGGGATATGAAATTTATAACAAGCTAGCTCAGGAGAGGGAAGAAGCACTTATGGTTTTAAAGCATTAGTGGCTAATTTCCTTATAAGGCATAACTACATTATAATTTTATTTATTTATTTATATATTTAAAGACCGGGTCTTGCTACGTTACGCAGGCAGGCCTTGAACTCTTGGGCTTCCACCCAGCTGAGTACTTTGGCAGACAGGCACATAACTTACATTATAACTACCAAGACTTCCATGGAGAGCTTAAAAGCACGGCTTAGTAAATATTTTATTTTAAAGTTATATGTAATATGTCCTTTCTTCAAACCAGAATATTAACAGGTTGGGCGCAGTGGCTCACACCTCTAATCCTAGCACTCTGGGAGAGGCGCAGGTGGGTGGACTGCTTGAGTTCACAAGTTTGAGACCAGCCTGAGCAAGAGTGAGACCTTGTCTCTAAAAATAGCCATGCGTTGGGGTGGGTGCCTGTAGTCCCAGCTCCTTGGGAGGCTAAGGCAAGAGGATAGCTCGGGCCCAGGAGTTTGAGGTTGCTGCAAGCTATGATGCCATAGCACTCTATGCGGGGTGACAAAGTGAGACTCTGTCTCAATTAAAAAAAAAAACAAAACTGGAATATTAACAGCAGTTTGTTATCAATTGGAATAAATAAAAATCCCTATCATATTCAGAACACTCATACACAAGGTAGTTAATATACAGAGTAGGATGTTGAGAAATGATTAATAATGAACAAATGAGTTAATGAACTATAGTCAATTGGATGAAAACGTAAAAGCATCTGAAATGAGACCAAAATGGTCACCAATTCACCAGGGGTCTCATCTGGTCTGCTTTTTTTTTTTTTGTAGAGACAGAGTCTCACTTTATGGCCCTTGGCAGAGTACCGTGGCGTCACACAGCTCACAGCAACCTCCAACTCCTGGGCTTAGTCGATTCTCTTGCCTCAGCCTCCTGAGCAGCTGGGACTACAGGCACCCACCACGCCCGGCTATTTTTCTGTTTTGCAGTTCAGCCGAGGCCGGGTTTGAACATGCCACCTTTGGTATATGGGGCAGGCGCCCTACTCAATGAGCCATAGGCACCACCCTGGTCTGCTTTCTAAGTAACATAAAAGGGGCTGTGGTGGTAGCTTAGTCAGAAACAGAATTTATACATGCCTTTCTCTCTCTCTTTTTTTTTTTTTTTTGAGACAGAGCCTCAAGCTGTCACCCTGGATAGAGTGCTGTAGCATCACAGCTCACAGCAACCTCCAATTCCTGGGCTCGAGCAAGTCTCCTGCCTCTGCCACCCAAGTAGCTGGGATTACAGTCGCCCGCCACAACGCCCGGCCATTTTTTGGTTGCAGCCGTCATTGTTGTTTGGCGGGCCCAGGCTGGATTCGAACCCACCAGCTCAGGTGTACGTGGCTGGCGCCTTAGCCCGTTGAGCCACAGGCGCCAAGCCACTTGCCTTTCTCTTATCTATTCAACCTCTGTGTTATTCACTAACACTGCTGACATTGAAGAAGTGAATCTAATTCAAACACAGTTGTAATTACTAGCAGTTCCCTACACCAGTAATATCCCACTGTAGTACCAGTGTACTTATAAACATGTATAGTAAACTGGGCAATCTTCACTGTCTTAAGCTTCATATCTTCACATACCACAACAGACCACATACCACAGCAGGACTGCAAACCAAAACAGTCAAACTAAAGGCAGAATGATGTCTTAATTGAAAAATATCCTACATCTGCAGACTCCCTAGAAACTAGAACTGGAGATGCATTGCGGCCTTTTGTACAGTGCTAAAACAGTAGCACAAGCCAACCTCAAAACAAAGGCACAGGTCAGGCGCAGTGGCTCCCCCCAGCACTCTGGGAGACTGAGGTGGGAGGATCACTTAAGCTCAGGCATTCCAGACCACCCTGGGTAAGAGTGAGACACTGTCTCTACTAAAAAAAGAAAAATTAGCCAGGCACAGTGGTGAGTGACTATAGTTCCAGCTAACTTGGGAGGCTGAGGTAGGAGGATCACTTAAACCCAGCAGTGTGAGATTGCTGTGAGCTAGGCTAACACCATAACACTCCAGCCTGTGTAACAGTGAGACTCTGTCTAAAAAAAAAAAAGTACAAACTAATAGCTAATAGGCACTTTGGCTCTTACTAAGTCTGAATACTCAATTCTCCAACATGATGAAAAGAAGCTCAGTCTTTTCCTTCTTGCCTTTCAGCTCAGCAAGTCAGGGTTTAGTTTTCAAATCTCAAACATGTGAGAGAGAAAAACTCTGTAGAAGAGATATAGCCAGAATGTATATCATCATCATCATCATCTTTTTTTTTTTTAGACATGGTCTTACACTGTTGCCTAGACTAGAATGCAGTGGTGCAATCACAGCTTACTGGAACAGTATTTCCACCTCAGCCTCCTGAGCTGCTGGGACTATAGGCGCATGACACCATTCCTGACTCATTTTTAAGATTTTTTTAATAGAGAGAGGGTCTTGCCATGTTGTGCAGGCCTGTCTTAAACTCTTGGCCTTAAGTGATCCTGCTGCCTTGGTCTCCCAAAGTGCTAGGATTACAAGTCTGAACCACCCTGCCTGAAATGTAACCGTGTATCTTTTTACTCAAGCTCAGGCAGTGCTTGTATCTATAATGCTGGAATAAGCAATCTAGACTCTGTTGCTTAGAAGATTCCCAAATTTTAATTTGGAAAAGGCAATTTATTTTTTGTTTAATAGAAAGGCTTCTGGCATATTTACTCTTTCCCTTATTTCTGCCTATAAAATTATAATCTGAGGCCAGGCATAGTGGCTCACACCTATAATCCTAACACTCTGGGAGGCCGAGGCAGGTGAATTTCTTGAGCTCAGGAGTTTGAAACCAGCCTGAGCAAGAGTGAGACCCTGTCTCTAAAAATAGCTAGCTGTTGTGGTGGGCGCCTGTAGTCATAGCAACTTGGGAGGCTGTGGCAAAAGGATTGCTTGAGCCCAAGAGTTTGAGGTTGTCGTGAACTATGATGCCAGAGTACTTTACCAAGGGCGGCAAAGTGAGACTCTCTTAAAAAAAGAAAAAAAAATGAGAATATGAGTTATAAATAGGCTCTAGTTTTACATTAAACTAAAAAATAAACTTCTGAGGGCCAGGCACGGTGGGTCACACCTGTAATCCTAGCACTCTGGGAGGCCAAGGCAGGTGCATTGCTTGAGCTCACGAGTTCAAGACCAGCCTGAGCAAGAGTGAGAACTTGTCTCTAAAAAATAGCTAGGTGTTGTGCTGGGTGCCTGTAGTCCCAACTATTTGGGAGGCTGAGGCAAGTGAATCACTTGAGCCCAGGAGTTTGAGGTTGCTGTGAGCTATGACACCATACCCCTATACCCAGGGTGACAAAGTGAAACTCTGTCTCAAAAAAAAAAAAAATTAAGACTTCCGGTTTCTAGTCTGTCATGTAAGAAGTTTGGAAATCACCACACCTAACAATAAATAAAAAGCTATAACTGGGCGGCGCCTGTGGCTCATAGAGTAGGGCACTGGCCCCATATATCGAAAGTGGCGGGTTTAAACCCGGCCTCGGCTGAACTGCAAAACAGAAAACTAGCCGGGCGTTGTGGCGGGCGCCTGTAGTCCCAGCTACTTAGGAGGCTGAGGCAAGAGAATCGCCTAAGCCCAGGAGTTGGAGGGTGCTGTGAGCTGTGTGACGCCATGGCACTCTACCCAGGGTGATAAAGTGAGACTATGTCTCTACAAAAAAAAAAAAAAAAAAAAAAAGCTATAACAAACTGAAAATTTAACAACTCTTCTTGGATCTGTAAGATAAGATCAATTGCAGGGCAAACCACTGCCCCCCAAATTGGAGAGACAGATGGGAATACAGAGAATCACATTATCAGAGCAGAAATCTAGGAGCTAAACCTTTGTGGAAGTAGTGCAAATTAGGGACACCTGAAATGTAATTGGAGCATTGCTGGAGGCTCACTGTAAGCAAGTCAGGGATAAAAACTCCAGTGGACCCAGGCCTGGGAGAGTGATACTTCTCTGAGTTTTACCTCCTAGACCTCTCTACCACCTCCTTGTAGCAAGTATTAGAGAAACATCTCCTATGCTTTTGGCCTTTTCTTCCCAAAAGGGGAAGAGCAAGAAGAATCAGTTTTAAATATGCCAGAGCATTCTGTCAAGAGAAATTATTTAACTAGAGACTGACCTGTTAGGGCTTTATCTGAGCCTAACTGACCTGGGAGAAGGGAAATATGCAACTCTGACCCCTTTAGCCATCCTGTCCCACCTAATGTTGGTACTATACCTAAGAAGCACTGGTAAAAGTCCCAATCCAAAGGCAGAAGCTCAGAAAAAAATTGAGACCTAATCCTGGACTATGGTATTCTTCCCTGCCCCCCGTATCTTCTTAGCACCACAGCACTAAAGGGCTACTTATTACAGTTCCTTTATCTAGTGTATTGCACTCACCTTTCAACAAAAAAAACACAAAACATACCAAAAGGCAAAAAACACAGTATGAAGACACAAAGCAAGCATCAAAAGCAGACTTAGATATAAGGGGGATATGAGAATTATCAGATTGGTAATTTAAAACATTGTGATTAATACGCTAATGCTCTAATGGATAAAACAGACAGCAAGCAAGAATAGATGAGTAGGGCGGGCGCGGTGGCTCATGCCTATAATCCTTGCACTCTGGGAGACTGAGGCAGGTGGACTGCTTGAGCTCACGAGTTCCAGACAGCATAAGCAAAAGTGAGACCCGCCTCTACTAAAAATAAATAGAAAAATGGAGGCAAGAGGATGGCTTGAGCCTGAGGTTGAGGTTGCTGTGAGCTATGATGCCACTGCACTCTACACCAAGGTCTGTCTCAAAAAAAAAAAAAAAAAAAAGAATAGATCAGCAATGTAAACAGAGAATTGGAAAGTTTAAAGAACCAAAAAGAAATGCAAGAGAACAAAAACACTGTAACAGAAATGAGGAATGCCTTTGATGGGCCAATTAGTAGACTGAATGTGACTGTGGAAAGAACCTTTTTTTTTGGGGGGGGGGTCAGAGTCTCACTTTTTGTCACCCTCGGTAGAGTGCCGTGGTGTCACACAGCTCACGGCAACCTCCAACTCCTGGGCTTAGGTGATTCTCTTGCCTCAGCCTCCCGAGTAGTTGGTACTACAGGCGCCCGCCACAACGCCCAGCTATTTTTTGTTTTGCAGTTTGGCCGGGGCCAGGCTTGAACCCGCCACCCTCGGTATATGGGGTCAGTGCCCTACTCACTGAGCCACAGGCGCCGCCCAGGAAAGAACCTTTGAGTTTGAGGATATCTCAATGGAAATCTCTAAAACTGGAAAGGAAACAGAAAAAAAGACTAGAAAACAAAACAAAATAGTATAGAATATCCAAGAACATACACATAATGAGAATACCAGAAGGAGAAGAATCAGAGAAACAAATAGGGCAAATATTTGAAAGAGGCTGGGTCCAGTGGCTAATGTCTAACAGTAGCATTCTGGAGGCTGAGACAAGTGGATTGCTTGAACTCAGGAGTTTGAAACTAGCCTGAGCAAGAGTGAGACACTGTCTCTATTAAAAAAACAGAAAAAGGGGCGCTGGCCCCATATACCAAGGGGGTTCAAACCCAGCTCCAGCCAAACTGCAACAAAAAAATAGCTGGGCGTTGTGGTGGGTGCTTGTAGTCCCAACTACTCAGGAGGCTGAGGCAAGAGAATCGCCTAAGCCCAGGAGCTGGAGGTTGCTGTGAGGTGTGACACCACGGCGCTCTACCGAGGGTGACAAAGTGAGATTCTGCCTCTACAGAAAACAAACAAACAAACCAGAAAAAGGCTCAGCACCTGTACCTCAGCAGCTACAGCGCCAGCCACATACATCAGAGCTGGTGGGTTCAAACCCAGCCCAGGCCTGCCATGTCAATAATGACAACTACAACCAAAAAATAGCTGGGCATTGTGGCGGGCGCCTATAGTCCTAGCTACTTGGGAGGCTGAGGCAAGAGAATCGCTTAAGCCCAAGAGTTTGAGGTTGCTGTGAGCTGTGACACCATGGCACTCAATCAAGGGTGGCATACTGAGACTCTGTCTCAAAAAAACCCAGAAAAACTGGCTTGGTGCCCATAACACAGTGGTTATGGTGCCAGCCACATATATCAAGGCTGGCAGGTTTGAACCTGGTGGGGCCAGCTAAACAACAATGACAACTGCAACAAAAAATAGCCAGGTGTTGTGGAGAGCTACTTGGGAGGCTGAGGCAAGAGAATCGCTTAAGCCCAAGACTTTGAGGTTGCTGTGAGCTGTGATGCCATAGCTCTCTACCCAGGGCAACAACTTGAGACTCTGTCTCAAAAAAAAAAAAAAAAAAAGGAATAATAATCCTTAAGGTGTATATGCCTAACAGCAGAGAATCAAACTACGTGAGGCAAAAACTGATATAACTACAAGGAGAAACAGATGAATCCACTGTTGACCCTTTGGCACCCTTCAATCAGAAATGGGCAGATCTGACAGGCAGAAAATCAGAAATGACATACTTAAACTCAACAACACCATTAATCAATTTGATATAATGCACATGTTTAAACTACATCATCCAATGACAGCAAAATATATATTCTTCTAAACTCAAATGGAACCTTCACTAAGCCAGACCACATTCTGGGCCATAAAACACACCATAACAAACTAAAAAGAACAGAAATTATACAATGTATGCTCTCACACCATAATTGAAATAAACTAGAAACGAGTAATGGAAAGATAGCTGAAAATACAAAATACACGGATATTAACACATTTCTAAATGACACACGGGTCAAAAAAGAACTCTCAAAAGAAACAAATACATTTCAACTAAAGGAAAATGAAAACACAACTTCCCATAACTTGTGGAATGCAATGAAAGTAGTGCCTACAGGCAAATGTATAATGCGTATACAAGAAAAGATCAAATATCAATCAATTTTATAATGCACAGAAAAGAAAAGAAGATCGAATATCAATTACTAAGCTTCCACCTCAGGAAACTATTAATAGAAAAAGAATAGCAAATTAAATCCAAAGTAGGCAGAAGAAAAGAAAAAAGACATTAAAGCATTAATCAATGAAACTGAAAATAGAAAATAAACTTAAAAAAAAATTCATAAAATCAAAAGCTGGTTCTTTTTTGGGAAAAGAGCTAATAATCCTCTACTAACTAAAGAAAAAAAGAGAGGGCACAAATTACCAATGTCAGAAATCAAAGAGGGGACAATCACTATGGATCCCACAGACTTTAAAAGGATAATAAAGGAATACTAAGAACAACTCTATGCCTACAAATCTGATAACCTAGATGAAATGCACCAATTCCTTAAAAAGCACAATCTGCCAATATTCGCACGAGAAGAAACAATATGAATAGGCCTTTATCTACTAAAAAAATTGAATTAACAATTAATAACTTTCCAAAACAAAATATACAAGTTCCAAATGTATTCACTGGTAAACTCCACCAAACATTTAAAAAAAATACACCTATTCTTGACACTCTCATTAAGACAGAAGAAACGGGAATACCGTAGTCCTCCCTTAACCACAGTTTTGCTTTCTGCAGTTTCGATTTCTCATGATCAACTGAGGTCCAAAAATATTAAATGGAAAATACTAGAAATAAACAGCCCATGTTTTAAATTACACACGTTCTGAGTAGGATGATGAAATCTTTTACCATACTGCTCTGGTCCCACTTGGGTACTTGAAATATCTTTTTACCCAGGATATCCATACTTTATAAACTAACTGCCCATTAGGCACTTACTACCCAGGTGTCTTGGATATCAGATCAAAGGTTACAGTGTTGCAATGTCTGTGTTCAAGTAACCCTTATTTTAATAATAGCCCCAAAAGCACAAGGGTAGCAATGCTGACAATTTAGATATGCTAAAGAGAAGCTGTAAAATGCTTCCTTTAAGTGAAAATGTCAAAATTCTCAAATTAATAAGGAAAGAAAAAAAATCATTAAGTTGGGCTTGGTGCCTGTGGCTCAAGTGGCTAAGGCGCCAGACACATATACCTTTGCTGGCAGGTTTGAATCCAGCCTAGGCCCGCCAAACAACAATGACAGCTGCAACCAAAAAATGGCCAGGCGTTGTGGTCCCAGCTACTTGGTAGGTAGAGGCAGGAGAATTGCTTAAGCCCAGGAATTGAAGGTTGCTGTGAGCTGTGATGCCACCTCTACCCAGGGCGACGGCGTGAAGCTCTGTCTCCAAAAAAAAAAAAAAAAAAAAAAATGTTAAAGTTGCTAAGATCTACAGTGAGGACGAATCTTCCATCCATGAAATTGTGAAAAAGTTAGAAGATATTTATGCTAGTTTTGCTGTGGCACCTCAAACTACACAAGTTACAGACATAGTATGTAGTAAGTGATTAATTAAGATTCAAAAAGGCATTAAATTCGTGAATGGAAGACATGAAAAGAACTGGGTTCGGACTGATGGCAATTGGGTTCAGTACTACCCAGGTTTCAGGTATCCTGAATGGGGGGGATCTTAGAATCCCCCCTGAATGGGGGGATCTTAGAATGTACCAAGACTGTACACCCCAGTGGATAACAGGGGACCTCTGTACTTCCTAACTCATTCTGTAAGGCCCAAACCAAAGACACTGAAAGAAAAAGAAACTACAGACCAATACTTCTCCTAAATCTAGATAGAAAAATCCTCAACAAAATATCAGCTAGTCAAAAACAATACTGTTGAAAAGAATTATAGACTATGACCAAGTGGGATTTATCTCAAGTATTTAATACTGGCACATTTTCAACATTTGAAAACCAATTAATGTTACTCATCACATCAATAGGTGAAAAAAGAAAAAATCACACACCTGTATCAATGGATGCCAAAAAAATTCGACAAAGCCATTCAAAATATTATAAAAACTTTGCAGGAGTAGAGAACATACAACCTTTTGATTTCAAGATCATTCTTTTTTTTTTCTTTGTAGAGACAAGAGTCTCTTTTTCTTGCCCCGTGGTAGAGTGCCGTGGCATCACACAGCTCACAGCAACCTCCAACTCCTGGGCTTAGGCGATTCTCTTGCCTCAGCCTCCCAAGTAGCTGGGACTACAGGCGCCCGCCACAATGCCCGGCT
>CAUYRH010007901.1:0-10626 GCA_963574655.1 Perodicticus potto
TTTTTGCCTTCCATTTCTCTATCTCTTTGAGCATTTGGGAGCGTTCAAAGTCTCTGTCTTCAGTTTCAGAAATCCTTTCTTCTGCTTGCTCCATTCTGTTACTGAGGGATTCCACTGTATTTCTCAGATCTTTGAGGGCTATAACTTCTTGTCTCAATGAATCAATATCTTTGGTCATTTTCTCTTTGAACTCGTTCAGTTCTTGAGACATCTTTTGGGTCATCTTTTGGATTACTGCTTGAAATTCTAATTCTATCTTTTCCTCCATTGTGCTGATCTTAGTTGCTATCCAGACTCTGAATTCAACTTCTGACATCTCAGCCATTTGCTTATGCAAGGGATCTTGTGCTTCATCTACCTTGTCATTCCTTGGGGAGGTTGATCTACTCTGGTTATTTATATTGCCCGAGTTTTTCTGTTGATTCCACCTCATGATTATTTTTTACTGTTGCCTATGACTATCCCCAGAGTTGGGGAGATGTCTCTCCCAGATCAGACCCTGGCAGAATCACTCTGTTTTTACTGGATCTTTGTAGGGAGTGACCCCGTGTTTCTAATGATTTCTCAAACCCTGCAGGGTGGAGAGCTTAAATCCTCCTTAGCCTACTTAGGAGACACTTTAAATTGCTAACTTGGGCTAAGCAGAAGCTTTCCCAGGAAAGCACTGTGGCTGGGATCACTCCTTGAGTGGCTATCCGCTTACCCCGTGTGCCAAAACCAATCTCTCCCTATGCCCCTGAGGGCTAAGGCTAAGAGGTGTCTCAGTCCCCGCCTTTAAGCTGCTCAGTCACTAGATTACTGGCTCCAGCCCGATGCCTGTTCTGCGACCCTGAGGGTGGAGCTTGCCAGAGCAGTTCTCCCACAATGGCTCCACACAGCCCACCACCAAATACTGGCAGCTCTTTTTGGCTCAGTGGCCTAGTCTGGGGCCCCAGGCAACACTCAAAAACCCCCACATTCCTGCCCAAGTTCTCCCAAGGCAGTTCAACCAAGTGCCAAGTCCAAAAGAAACCCAAACAGCTCACAGGCAAGGCCTTTCCAGCCTGCATTCCCACTGATACCCCACCCGCAGCCGCCGACAGGATCAGACTGAATGAACAGATGCAACCACTTGCCCAGTCTCCGCCGCTTTTGCCTTCCTCAGGGTGTCCAAAAGCCTCACGCTGTCTCCCTGTGTCCCCAAGGGGAAGTTCCTGGGTAGATCCCGCTTGCCAGAGATGCCTGAAGTCCTCTCTCCCCGGTCTCACCGTGCCCAGCCACAAGGAAGCTGTTACTCGGCTGCCATCTTGCTCCGCCCCCTCTCTGAAATTGGGAGATTCAATAGAAGTTGGAGTTTAGAAGCATAGGGCAATGCTCATGGAAGAGAAATGTGGTAGAAAGGGTTGGAAGTGGAGGATTTTGCATGCTGTGCTGACTCATAGAGAACTAAGTCCACAGATAAGGACTGTGTGCAGGAGAGTTTGAGCAGGTCCCTCAGATGATTCTATTTGCATGGGTAGAAAGGGGGATGCTAATCTTGGAGTCCAGTTAGGGAGTCATTATAAAAATTCAAGTGGGAAATGATGAGGATTTGAACTAAAGGAATGATAGTTAAGATTAATCTTAGCAACTAATTAATGAGTAAATATAAAATAAATAATGACTTAAGGAGAGAATTATAAAAATGTACAGGAAGCAATAAATAGACTAGACAAGGTGATGCCTTGTGATGCAGAGACAGGTGCTGGGCAGGTGTTTAGCATTCATATGCCTTAATGGCTTGGGTAAATGTTGGTGCAAATATTCATGTAGAAAAAGAGAAATACTGAATTGGTTTTTGGGTTTTTTTTTTGTTGTTGTTGTTGTTGTTGCAGCTTGGCCAGGGCCGGGTTTGAACCCACTACCCTTGGCATATGGGGCTGGCACCTTACTCACTGAGCCACAGGCACCACCCCTGAATTTGTTTTTTTACGTATTAATTGGAACTATATGTTTTAATTGGGGGGAAGTGTACTTGTGCAGATTTGTTACATGGATAAATTGCATAGTGGTGAAGTCTGGGCTTTGTTTGTAATCCTCACCCGGTTAGTGTATACAGGCTGTATATCATTCCTCATCACCTATTCTTCTCCCGCCCTCCCACTCTCCCACCTTGTTCAGTCTCGAATAACTATTATCCCGTTCCCTATCAGGGCTGTGTTCAAATGAAACACATATGTGAGATTCAGTAACAGCTGATTATGCAACATCTTAACTTATCGAGGATATCCTTAAAAGCTTTAAAAGACATTTCTGAAATTTTCTACTTTCTTTTCACCTTCTAGGTGTCACCCGTTATATATTATCAGTGCTTATCTGGTATTTAATTTTTTGAGTGCTGAAGAAAGAATCAGGTCAAAAAAGAGAGGTTTATTAATCAGGTTTGTATTAGCTCAAGAGTGAAAGAGAAAACATATTTTCCATTTCTTTAAAACTTTGATACAACCGGGGATAATGATAATTGTGAAATCTCCAAGGGAGGAAAGAGATTCTGAAAATCAAATGCATTAGTTTCGATTTGCATTATTCCCATGTGGGGATCCCTGCAGTGCCGCAGTGCCTGATACAGAAGAGAGTATGGTAAGAACGTGTAGCTGCCCTCAGGAATCTACCAGCAAGGAGCCTTCAACAGCTTTTGATAAGGAACTCTGCCAGGCTTTCAGTCTCTACCACCACTGCAGAAAAACACTCCCCACACTGAAGCCAAGCTGGGCTCTCCTAACCTACTTTATAGCACTTGCTACTGTCTCCAATTGGTAATTATCTCAATGAAATGCAACTGTCTGGTTGTGTGTCTGGTCTCTGTCCTGTCTGGCTCAGAGGTCTTCTGCTAGGGACACTGTCTTGATGGCTTCAGCCATTTTAGCATCCAGTAGAGTGCCCCATAAATATTTTAGGTTCTTCTTAAAATTGTGATCAATTGGTGAATGGAGTGTAAACCGTGCACCAAATGAATGGCAAGATTCCAAACTAGTTTTGAGGAGGGCGATCACACTGCCAGAGGGGTGCAGAATGACTTGAATTTGTCGCTTTGCTAGCAGCACTCCACTCCGCCCTTTGAGTCTCGGTTTTCTGAATTATCAAAGACAAGATAATATATGTTTCTCAAAGGCTTCATTTGATATCATTGAAAGCACAAATTTAGAACCTCTGGCTGTGAGAATTAACATGGAGTCACATCTGTCAAGCCCAGGCACGTGGAGCTGGGGAAGGGAGGGTTCCCATTCACCTATGTCCTGCCACAGGACTGTCACCAAATGCTCTGCCGCATCCACAACCTCGCACAAAGGCTGCAACCACACAGAATATATTTCTTCAGTGGTAACTGTCTAGTCACTGCCTGTTCAGCCTTGGACTGGTGCCACACTTGCTATTCATCTTTGTAGCATGGGAAAATGGATTGAAAACAACTTATATAATCCCCTCATTTTGCCTTCAAAAGCTTCCCCTTGTCTCAACTTGTAATGCCAATACTGGACAAATGTCCTTTTCTTTTAGAGAGTCTCCTCTCTGCTTGGTCTTAGTTTGACGTAGCAGATAATGACAACGCAGTGAAGTGTAAATGTCTTCTGTTTTCCTATTCTGTTCTTTTCTTGATTCTCAACTACAAGTAAATTCATGGTCCCCCCAAGTACATGTGTTTCTAGATGCAAGGAGAGTATGGTATTTAGAAATTTGTTTTTACCATTTAATACTTTCTTCTTTGTCCTTGTAATGCAAATCTCTAACCAGAATAAATATAATAAAAATGACTTGTAATGATCTCCAACGTGATGATTTCCCCAGGTGGCTCTTATGAGAATGATTCTAACATCATAGACAAATGGATAAATTATTTGGAATAAAAATGACAGGGAAAGCCACATTAAATGTGACATGTATACATTAATTACAGCATGCTCTAATTGTTCCAAGGCTTTAACATTACCTTACCATTACATGAACCTTTAAGTACCCTCCAGAAACCTAACATATTATATTTCTTGTTTTTCTCGATTTCTTAAATGACAATTAGCAAAATCTTATGTGTTAAAGGGATGATATGAGTATGTAGTTTCAGACTATTCTCCTATTGTCAGGCAGACTCTGAGGGCAAATCCATTGGTTTTTAAATCAGTCTTTGACTTCCTGAGTGTGAATTGTTGGGCATGTAACAAAGCTTCCATTTTCTCAAGGCTTAAATGGATAAAAATAATTCTCAATAGGGTATATACTACAAGTAAATAAGAAATACATGTAAAGAGTGCCTGGCATGTAGGCAATACGTAATAATCAATATGGGAAGATCAGACAATTAAGTTTCCAAACTCATCCTAGAAAATACGCTACATACCTCATTGCTGAGGCTCACTACGGTCACCTTGAAAGTACTCCTCTTGGAAGCTACGCGCTAAGGCCTTTTCCACTCTTTAAAGAACTTTTGAAGGGATGGGTTTGCAAACTTACTGATAGACTCTATACAATGACATCTCTGATGGCTATTCCAGAAAAAGAGTTCAAAATCGCTTAGAAGGGTGGACTAGGGGCTGGTATTGGTGCACGGCTCCCTAAGGGGAGTATTTGGAAGGTGACCACAGTGGTATTTAATAATGAGGGTGTAGTATTATTTCTGCATGAGTTTATAAACTTATTGTCTGACCCCATACTCCTATCATATAAAAAATAATATAATTCTAAATTCTGTATGCTGTTTAATACCATAAACCATAATTTATCTAACCAATACTCCATTATTGAGCATTTAAATTTTTCCATTTTATCAATCATATCTACTTATCTATATAAAACACTCTTGCAAACATTATTTTACAGATATCTTCAAATATCTATCATAATTTTCTTAGAATAAATTCCTAGAGTATGAATTAGTAGGGAAAAGAATATAAAATAGGGTGGAAAGAATAAATATCATTAGGATACTTAATAACCATTGGCAAATGCTATGTGGAAGTACCGAAGTTGCTTTCCCATCAGCAGTTTCTCTATGCCTATTTTTTTTTTTGTATAAAGCACCAGGTACCCTTGGGCATATGTCTGCTACAATTTGAATGAGATTTTTATCACACTCACTTTCAGCTAATTATTGCTGTATATTGAACATCTGTTGAATTTGTGTTGAATCCAGACACCTTATTGACCTCTGTTGCTGTTACAGTTACAAATTACAATCATCAGTTGCTCATTTCTGACAATGTGACAACAAACGTAACCTGAATATCCTTCAGATAAAACACTTGGAAATGCTGTATGAAATTTTTAAGAAAAAAATATTTTTCACACAGAAGAGCTTCAAAGAACAAAGGAAAATCCTTAGGCACCAGAAATAAAGAATTGAAAATTATTGCTATTGCATTAGCTTGGAGTTTGAGGGGATTATTGATTCTGGCAATTTAAAGCCAAACGGTTAAGGTTTTTTTGTTTTGTTTTTTAAATCATAGCTGCGTACAATAATTTTTTATACCCATGCAGATAAAGGAAATGACACCTTCAAACTGAGTGAGCTGTAGATTGCTATATGGCCCTGACATTTGGGGCTTTCAAAAGCCTGCATGCAGTCTGCCTGAAAAGGTGATATGTAAAAAGTTTCCTTATCCACACCAGGGACAGTGCTATTGCAGAGAAAATATTTCTATGTTTTTGCCTGGTTAGGATTTTCTGAACAAAGACACCTTAAACTGGGGTTAAAGGAGATAGCTTGGAAGTTAAAAGATGATTTAGACCTCTCTAAAGGAGAAATTTTTCCTCCCTGAAGGTATTATTTCAAAGTGAAATGATAACTAGAGCTATCATTTAAACTCTAAAGGTTTCACTTACATGGGGAAGCAGAAGATTCTTTCCTTCTCTTGAAGAAAATTCTTTTGTCAAGGTTTTTCTCCTATCGGGCATAACTCATTAAAGGGGAAAATTGAAGAACACAAGAATTGATCCAGTTACCTCTGTAATGATGATAATCTGTTTTGATAAAGAAAGTCTGATCAATTTCAGATACAAATGTAAATATTAAAAAGTACTCTTGGCTGGAGTTCTGGATGTTGAAATATCTTCCTTGAGAATTAAAAAACCCTAACCTATAATTTATCTAAATTTGGTGTTTCAGTTAATGCTATGTAAGTAGTCCTGGAACTCTTAATCTAAGAAATTAATGCAGATAGTGTAATTGAACCAATTACATGGACATTCTTCCTATAGAAATCAGTCTAAATGACTCTGGAAAGATACTTGACAACCTAAAGTTCAAGGAATTCCAAAAGAAAGAAATAAAAGCTTTCATAAAAGTGAACTGACCATCTGAAATTGCAAAATACACAAACAACGGACAAAAAAAACTAGTAGAGTAAGTGGATCACAATAGCAATAAATAACAGAAAGCAAGAATATTGTGTAATAAAAAAATACCCTGAAAGAGAATGTGCCATGCTGTTTTTGAATAAATAGTGAACTAAATTATAAAATTGCAAGTCTAATTTTTCTTTACAAAAGGGAACAGATTTGAAAAACAGCTAAACAGAATGGCTACATTGTTTAAAAATTATAAATGAATCTAATGCCCCCTGCATGAGTTGTGTGTAACAGATTGCAGATGTACAGGCCTGGAACTCATCAATTTCAAGTTATATATGAAGAAATTACATAGAAGGAAGCAGAAAAAAGTCTATTAAATATAAGAAAAGGATAATGTGAAAAGATGCTACGTGTGAATAATAGGATTAAGAGGAAGAGATAAAGAAATTTAGGACAGCAAGCAATATAAGTTATATGGAGAATTTCCCCAAATCAGTGAATACTTCAAAAAATTATAATTCCTATGCCAAATACTGTAATTAAAAATAAATTCCAACTTTGATACATAATAGTAGATCTGCAGAACCAAGCACAATTGAAAAAGCAACCAAGACTCACTCACAAATTGTAATAATAAAAAGTTTTGGAGTGCAAATCTAATTTTAGTGACAAAAATCCTGGTGCTAGGGAGAAGGACGAATTCTCTGAAAATGACGCAAGAAACATTATGGGACAATGGAAATTCCTATGGCTTGATTATCAAAACCCACTAAATACTATGTTCAAAATGGCTTCATTTTGCTGACTACAAATTACAAATATTAGGGAAATAAAAATGCAAACATCAGTGCAATAAAACTCTGCAACTCTCAGCATGGGAAACAATGTATTAGTAGAAGGAAAAACAGAATTCTAACATTTTAGCAGCACCTAAGTTATTTTGAAGTTGCAAATATCTCTTCTAAATGGCAACTCTAAAGAAATTCTTGTGCATTGGACAGGCACAAAGAGCCAGACCTGGATCTGAGGGCAATCTGGCTGCGACATCTGTCACCCCATTGATCGCCAGGGTTGATTCGGCTGATCTGGCTGGCTAGGCGGGTGTCCCCTTCCTTTCTCACCGCTCCATGTGCGTCCCTCCAGAAGCTGCGCGCTCGGTCGAAGAGGACGACCTTCTCCGCTAGAGGAGGACCGTTCTTCGGTCACGGGTATACGAATAGCTGCGCTTCTCTGCTAGAACCTCCAAACAAAGAGCCAGACCAGTGCAATGACGTTTATCGTCCGCATCCCTTTATAGAAGAATAGTAAATCATTCGCAGTATACTCACATGATAAGATAGTTACATTATTTAAATAAATGAATTATGCTCTCTCTCACAACATGAATGCATTTTAAAAATATAATGTTGTTAATAACTTTGTCTAAGAAAATGACAAAAATTTTATGTAAGTAATAAGAAATGCAAGTCATACTATACGTGATACATACACATGTAGAAAAATACTAAATACATGTATAAGAAATAAATCAGTTTCAAGATGGAAGTAGGGAATGGAATCCCTTGATAGGATTCAGTGTAATTCAGGGATGGAACTTTAGTTTTACTGTAATGTTCCATTCATTTTGTTTATAGAGATCAGACAAATACAGGATAAAATTGTACAGCTCTTTTCCTTTCTAGTGGGGCATATAAAGATGTCACATTATCATCTGTTTTGAATATTTTGTAATTAAATTTTTAAAACAAAAACAAAATAATATTCCCTTCACTGATGTTTTTTGTTATTTTAAAGTGCATATAGTTCTTCATTATCGTATCATTGAAAACTCCAAAACAGTCCTAAAATCCTAAATAATGTTGTAGTAATTCAGTATTATTTCCTAATTTTAAGAAGATCATTTCTAGTGTTTCATGGTTAATATGATGGTCCAACATAATAGTATTATATACATTACTTACATTATAATATATTTTACTTTTGGTCTTAAAAAACCCCTCCTTATAATATATTAATCAAGGGAATTTGTTGAAGATTATTTTTTTAAATAATGAATGTTAAATCACATCAATTGCCCTTCCTACATGTTAACCTTATAAACCATATTGCATAGTTTCTAGGAGTTCAGGGCCAGACTGCCTTCACTGAGCATCATTCAGCTCTACTACATAACTCTATGTCTTGGTTTGCTTATATATCTTTTGTACCCAATTTCACAGGTAGATGTGAGAATTAACTAGGTTAAGTTACTTAAATACCTATGTAAAAGAGGTCCTGATAAACAGTAAACAATCAGTAAAATGCTAGCTTTTGTTACTTCACTTTGATTTTTATCCTTCACCTGATGGTGATGAAGAGCCATTCAGATAATATTTATTGAGCAATTAATATAAAATAGATATTCTCATGATCACTGAATATAAAATAGTACACAAAACCCGACGAAGCCCCTCTTCTCCTATGTAACTATTGTCTAACTTATGAAACAAATTCTATTAGGTAATTTCTTTATGTTGGGCCATTTTTCAATACCCAGAATGCATCTCACTTGATTAGATAAGAGGGTTTTTGTTTTGGGGGGTTTTTTTGTTAATTTACTTAGGATTTTTGACTATATATGCAAAACTGACATCTTTAAATCTTCCTTTTGTGTATCTGTGTTCTTTACGTCCTTCATGTTTTTTGAAATGATTTGAAATTCATGATTTTTAAATCCCTGAGCAGTTAACATGGAATAGCAATGACTAGATTTTGGCAAAATCTAGTATTAAAACCATTTGCTTGAGATACCTCTATCAGTTCTTTGACAATTCTTCTTGCTTCTTACATGATTATTCATATATTATCATTCATTAATTATTCTATATGTTCTTGAATAATATTTTAAAATTCTAAGTTCCTTCAAAACAGTCTGTTTTCTTGCGGTTTTCATGTCAGCACTTTAGAATTATACTTTCAAAATCACCTTCATATCCATATTAAGATATTCTTTTTTCATGCATAATATTTTGAAATTTAGTCTTTCTTTGATGTGTTAAGTGATCTTACTTGACGTCTATTTTATTAATGTTATTTAACTCAGCTATGTTTTCTTTATCAATTTTTCTTTTTCTGTACTTGAGTAAGTTTCATGCTAAATTTATCTTTATTATCAATTACTTCCTTATACATTTATTCCATTTAGCATATAGTCTTTGCCTCTTTTATTATTTTTCCTGTTTAAATAAAAAGGCCAATCAGCTATCAATACAGCTCTACCAATGTTTTAATACTTTTACTAAATGTTATTTTTATTGATAATAATTTGCAAGCACTCTGAAATTACAATGTGCAGTTTTGATTCTTTGATTCAAAGACACTTACATTTTACTAACATGAAAATGATTAGATTCTTTTACTCAGTTAATGTCTATTCAAAAGTCTGCCATTTTCTAAGTGAATGCATCATGTGGAAGATAATATATACTCAATAAATAATTGTATCAGTTAAGGCATACTGCTTTTGTTCTGTGATTTTTGTGGTGCCTAATACATGGCCAAGGCTTATTTTTCTTTCACAGATATATGTGAACCAAAGTCTATTCATTCCTTATAGTACAAGTGTTTGATTTAAATGGGTTTATGGATGCTATAGTGTGTTTACTGGTATATGTGCATATATGTGTGTCAGATATGAATACCATTACATGTTTTAATTATCTTTAACAAATTTTCCATCAGGCACTTATCTACCTGTCTATTCATTATCTATTTGTCCAGTACCCATCAAATTTAAATGTTACGTGTGTTTGTTTTTGCATGTTTTTCTGCTTGTATAATCAAAGTCTCAAAACATATCTTCACGTGGCCCACTGGTCAAATGTTCTTTCACATCACAGCAGGTTTTTATCCACTTCGATGCACTTTTGTGGGCATCTATATATTTAAGAGTTTTGTGGGTTTTTGTACTCTCACTGTGAGTTTTATATTATATGAATTTAACAACATCTATCTATGAATGTTTATATGTAATATGAATATACATTTATGAAGATCCTTTTAGTCATTATTATATGTTTTTCTGTTAATCCATTTTGCTCAAAATTATCATCACTCCCTCCATATTTTCTATTTTTTTCTGTATGTATGTAATATGTCACTATATTTGTTTTTTTGTTTTGTTTTGTTTTGTTTTGTTTTGTTTTCACTTTATTTTTTTTAATAATTTTATTAAATCATAATTGTGTACATTGGTGCAATCATAGGGCAGAATGTGCTTCATATACAATCAGAAACATTTTGATCGTACTGTGAGAGATAGCCCTCATAGCATTTTCTTAATCACTA
>CAUYRH010007903.1:0-14257 GCA_963574655.1 Perodicticus potto
AGAAAGTCTCTTGAATGCTATCACAATCAGGTTGATGAAAATATCTCTGATTGTATCTGAAGCCCGTACACTGTACCCCATGACTGAATTATTGTACACAGATATGATTTAATAAAAAAGAAAAAAAAAAAAAAAAAAAACCTTCTTGGATTTCTAAAACACAAAATGAAGAAAATAAATTAGAAAACATTGTAGAAAGCCCTTAGAAAACCATATAGAAAAGGAACTAATGAAACAACAGTAAGCTAACTGATTATCTCCACCCAAAGAAAGTATGAGAAATTTTATCTTTTTATTTATACTGTTATTTTTAAAAAAATACTTTAAAATTGTTGTAGGAAGGAATGCATTTGAACACAAGTGTTAACTTTGTTGACTTTGTTACCTTTGATATTTTTGACAAACTTATTTTGAGTTTTTAGCGTGGGAATTATTAAAGTAAATTAAATGAAACATGGTGTGTAGACTCAATTGCTCTTTCAAGTGTTAGATGTAATTTAGCATAGCGTAAATTTTAATCAAAATCGGTAGAAGTAAAAAATAAAAATCAGATTGATGAATGAAGGAAGACAGAAAGCAAATGCTAAAATCTTGACTGCAGGATCAGAAAAGAGAATATGACTTATAATCAAAGATGAAGAATGATTTAAGAGATCTAATATTACTCCAGAGTCAATGTTCACAGTATAACGGTGAAGTTGGAAAAGAAATTTGTATTGATTGGTGTATTGGTGGTGTGGGGTTATTCTTTTCTTTAATATTTTTATTCAAATTTATTAAATCTGATATTATTGTCTAACAGTTCTTTTTGAGCCGAAGAACAAAAAAATTGAAAGTAAATAAAATGAAGAATGAAGCACAAAATGAAGAATGAAGAAATTCAGAAAAAAATTTTCAGACAGTTGTTTCTTTATAAATTATTACTTGACTATATTCTGCAATTTTGAGGAAAACAAGAGCAAAGTAAAGCACTCATTTTTTTTTCCTCACTGAAGTCACGCGAGTCTATTCTGAAATTGAAAGTCAACTGATAGGGAAACAGACACGTCCTACTATGTGAAGTTGAAGGATTTACGTCTGCAAACGCATGCTGCAAAAAGTGCTTCAAACCTCATTGCAGAATATCACCATGATCACCAGATGGCCAAGGGGAGTACTTCAAAGGTGACTATAGTGATATTTAGCCATGAGGCATGTAACAGTTTTTCTATAATGAGTTCACAGACTTAACTGTCCAGCCTTGTATGTTTCAGTATAGAAGCTGAAGGATATTTTCACGTCTGATGTGCCTAGTGCAGACAATAAATTATTGCTGGCTTTGCCTTTCAGTTTTTGAGCAGATTTGTAATTCACTGTCTTAAAACTGAAATATACATAGATTTAGGTGCATTTATTTCTGTGTTAGAATTATTCGCAACCTCTTGAACTTCAATTTCTACCCTATAGCAAAAAATAAAAAATAAAACTTGCCTATTAAAAATAATTTGGTTACTCCCAGTTTAACTCAGTCTCTTTGGGATAAATACTATGTTTAGTTTTTAGCGTTCCTTCTAATTCTTCTCTTTTTCCTTGGTGAAATCTGCCCCCTGGAGCTTATATAACATTGTGATAACTGGGCAATGTCATCTGGTTCCACGTGTTCTCATCTGGTCATTTTGCGGTCAATGTTATGGGGACACTGTCTGCCTAGGTTTGCCACTTTTCCCGTAGCATCTACTCTGATGATTCAGTGACTCTGTTCTGAGTCACTCTTGTGCAGGAGAGTGGCCATTTCTCCCTGCCTCTCTCTCCCCTGACAAGGTACACCTCTATCCTGAAGTGTGAGTTAACGTTCAACTTGTCTCTAGCTCTGGCAGGCCTAGTTTCTCAGCTAAATGGTATGCAACACCACACCCATCCCCAAATCACTACTCAGGACACTGCCTGCTACTTTCTAAATCCTCCATTATAATATGTGGGAACTCTTAGACCCCCCTCACGCAACGTAAAATGAGGCGAGACTTCAGGCCGACAGAGGTCAGATACAATGCCAGACTCTCTTTCATGATCTGCCTTACCACGTTACTGTTCTACTTAGGCCAATATCAACATGTCGAAGGACCACTGAAAGTCAGCATGCCTCAAGGGCGCCAGGAAAAGTGTAATCCAGCATCATTTCCATGCAAGTTCCTAAATCGTTCAGATCTGTTTCCATATTTCAGAAACTCATCCTAAAGAATTAAATAGTGAAGGAGAGCCAAGGACATGATGATTCCCAGTCAACTTTGGTTTGATTCCCTTTCTTCTTGTTCAAATTCTCTCTGTCCACACAGCCACTTTTTGAACTGTACATGCTTTTCTTTATCTCTTAAAAGCTGAAAAAGTGATCCTGTCCTCTATCTTATGTTCTTTTGGAGTTGTGAATAACCTCATCATCTGGAAATCTAGGTTGGGTGTCATGAGCTACCGGGAGTCAAGCCAAGCCAAGCCCTGTTTGAAATTCAAAGCAAACTTTTCTTTTTCTCTAGTGCCTAGTTATAACAAATCAAAAGTTCTTTGTCTACAGACTATTGTGTCTGATGTGAGTGAAAAATCCCTTCAACAACTCAAGGGATGTCTTTGTTTTGGTCTATAACCATCTTCTTCCTGACACGGTGGATGGATTAGGAATGTTGGGTTAAACAAGAGCAGCTATGACTTTGGGCATCAATAATTTTGTCTAGTCACAGGCATGCTATTTAAAATTGTCAAAAACAACAACAACAACAAAGACACTGCCATTTCAATGGGAGCTATTGCTTGTTTCTAAATGTGACAGTATGCTGTCTAAACTGGTGTTTCTATCATTTACTTTGGGTATGGTTATCAATGATTCATACAAATGAATAAAGCAAAATTTTTTCTATCAATGAGTTTATCCAGTAATGAAAATTACATTACAATACCAAAGAGAGATGCGCTTACTCTTTCTATTTTCTAGACCCAATAAATCTTCAAAAAATAAAAAATCTGTCAATGTTTTTATACCCTCTAAAGAAGTACTAGGGCATGAACCTTTAAGCTCTCTGTCTGCCAGTTGGGTAGCTCACTTGATGAGAATCTGATATATATATTTTATAGAGATTAGAGTTTATAATTATATAATATATTTTTTCTTCAGGGAGAGAAAAAAGTATCAAGGTTATTCTTAGATTATCATCTCCATTAAGTAGGCATACCTATGACAGGGCTCAAGTCTGTTTTTTAGTAGTCTGGAAGAGTCCATGTATGAGCTTGGAGAGGCAGAGGGAATGAAAAGAAATTAAAAAAAATAAATGTATGGATAAATATAAATTAACATTGACTAATAATGCAATGATAATGCTTTCTGGATATTAAAATGGGTATAGAATTAAGGTGCATGATAAAAATGG
This sequence comes from Perodicticus potto, assembly GCA_963574655.1. NCBI lineage: Eukaryota > Metazoa > Chordata > Mammalia > Primates > Lorisidae > Perodicticus > Perodicticus potto. Next base: position 3,393 of record CAUYRH010007903.1, read on the forward strand.
TATATAATTCACAAAGGGGTAAAACTAGAATTTAGATATTCCAAAAACAAGTAATAGGATATTTACTTATGTACTTGACCTATATATAGGGTGAACATAAAGTTCATGTGCAATTTAAAATACTTGTAATCTTAAATTGCGCATGAACTTTATGTCCACCCAGTATGTGCTCTTATCTATAAATATTTCCACATGAAACCATCTTTATCTATATTAAGCTAAACAAATGTATCAAACTAGCTTACCCTAAGCATCTTTCTCGACACTTCCCCATGCTTATGTGTAACCGCCTACTGCAACTGTGAGACCATCCCTTGCTTATTACTTAATTTTTCAATTTAAGTATGCATTTATTGTGTTTTCAGAATTATTTAATACTCTTTAATATTTTGTAAACTAGAATAAAACATTTATGTACATTTCCTTTTGCTTTATTCTTGTAGACCCCACTCATTTCTAAAGTGTTATTTATGTCATAGACTATACATATGCAAGTGTATATATATGTGAAAGATAGCCACATCCTTCAGTGAGGTTGTTTTATAAACGTATAATATATTTAGAACCTTTACTCTTATTCTGTTTACTTATTTTTTTTCATTTTTTGAGATGAGGTCTTTTTCTGTTTCCCAAGCTAGAGTGCAGGGGTGTCATCATAGCTAACTGCAACCTCAGACTCCTGGGCTCAAGTATCCTCCCATATCACCCTCCCAAGTAGCTTGGATTATAGTGGGGCACCACCACTCCTGGCTACTTAAAAAAAAAATTGTGTAGAGATAGAGTCTTGCAATTGGCCAGGCTAATCTAGCATTTCTCTAGTAATCCTCAGCCTCCCAACATGCTAAGTTCACAGGCATGCGCCACTGTCCTGGCTTCTTTTGTCTTATTCTGAATTCATCATATGATCTTCTTGTGTTCTCTCTCTCTGTATAAATGAGAGCATGGAAACTATCCTGAATTGTACAGAAAAAATGCTATTTGCAATGACTGAATAGTTTCCAGATTCCCTCATGTGTGTGTGTGTGCGCGTATATAATTGTATATATATTATCATTTCTATACATTAAGGTTCACTTTTTGTGCTTTAAAGTTCTATGAGTCTAGCAATGCTTAATTTATTATATTTATAATTACAGTATCCTCCAGAACAATTTCACTGCCTTAAAATATCTTCAATCCTTCACCAGTACACCTGGAACTTCTTATTTGTAATACTCAAGTCATGTTTTACTTCTGCAATTACAAGAGTTGTAAGATACAATATACAAGACAACAAACATTTTCAGTATATATTGAGTATTACAATTTCAACACAGCTTTTCTTTCTTAAGAAGTGTGTACATATTTTGGCCCCCTCTATATATCTATCTAGGACACTATGGATACACAGTATAAAGATCAGGTGAGGACACAGAGAAGGTGGCCAGCTGTAAGCCGAGGAGAAAGGCCTCAAAAGAAGCCAAAACTGCTGGCATCTGGATCTTGGACTTTGAGCCTTCAGAAACAAGAGAAAGTATAACTGAGTTCTGGGGTGTGCACCTGCAGGCCCAGCTACTTGGGAGACTGAGATAGGAGGATTGCTTGAGCCCAGAAACTTGAGGTTGCTGTGAGGTAGGCTGACACCACAGCACTGTAGGTTGGGCAGCAGAGTGACAGAGTAAGATTCCCTCTAAAAAGAGAGAGAAAGAGAGAAGAAAAGAAATATGAAAAAATAAAATTTCTATTGTTGAAACCTCCCAGTTCATGGCCTGTGGTTATGGTGGTCCTACCAACTAACATAGCTTATGTATTTTGCATTGGTACAAGGTTAAAAAACAGAGAAGACTAATTCACAGACTTAGAAGTCAAGGAAGGCAGTGGTTGCTTTTAGAGAAAAGAGAAGGTAGTGGTTAGAAAGAGCAGAGAAAAGAATCTTTGATAGCATAGAGGTTTAACATGAAATTATTAGCTACATGTGTGTTTTATGTGTTTTTGTACATGTGCTACACATTAACAGAATTATACATTATATATGTATGTATGTGTCTAATCATTCTCACAGAAAAGGCAATATAGTAAAGTGTTTAAGAGTGCCGGTTCTATAGTTAGATTGTAATTCAGGATTTAATATAGTTTTATCATGTAAAAAGAAACCTGACCAGTAAAGCTCATAATATTTTGAACAGAGAAGTATAACAGGGTACCTGATCCTCCAAATATTAAAATATATTCAAAGCTATGTTACATAGTCATTTGGGCACCTAAACAGATGCTTTGATTCATAATATATAATTGGCAAGTGTAGTCTCTAAAATAATTGAATAAATTATATTCATGAATTATTAATCAATTGAGAATGAGTATGTTATAAAATAAATAGCACCCAAAAATTAACTCATCCTTAATAATTAGTTTACAGCCCACTCCATGGCATAAATTAAATAAATGTCAGGTGGATTTTCCCAAGTAGATACGTTTGAGCCTTAAACTTAAAACCTTAGATGTATATTAGCCTAATCAGATGACAAGAGATGTTTTCATCATAAACACGATGTAACATTTTAAAAATGTTTGTTATAGTAGAAAACATAAAAAATTCCAAACAACCAGCTGAAAAATAGCTTTTCATGAATGAGAAATGACGACGTCCTTAATGTTTAGAGTTTACGCAAGAAGCAGGATAGATTGGACTTTCAGAGCTCGGATTGAAGAGGAGACAAGTCTGACTGGTGTTTCTCTGCACATTCTCTGTTTAACCATAGACAAGTTACTTGAGCTCTTTAAATATTAATGGATGGTGAGTTGTATAGGAGTCATGGTAGTATCTACTTTTTAGGCTTGTGGGTAAGATCAAATAAGGTAACGCAGTGCCTGGCACATTTTAAGCATTCAGCTACTATTGATAATATCAGAACTGCTATTTTTATTTTATGAATAAATATAAATATTCATTATATTCATAATGACATGAATATAAAATGATCCATTCCTGTCAAAGAAGTTTTGATGTAGAAATTAAAATTTAAGAAAATTAAAAATAAAATGTGAGATAATAGTTATGTTGATTATTGTTAGCTTTACTGTGGTGATCATTTCACAATGTATACACATATTAGAACATCAAGTTACATATTTTAAATTTGTATAATTCCTATTTATCAATGATATTTAAGGAAGATAAAAAGTTAAAAAAATTGGCTCGGCGCCTGTGGCTCAACGGGTTAAGGCACAAGCCACGTACACCTGAGCTGATGGGTTGGAATCTAGCCCGGCCCGCCAAACAACAATGACAACTGCAACCAAAAAATGGCTGGGTGTTGTGGCGGGCACCTGCAGTCCCAGCTACTTGGGAGGCGGAGGCAGGAGACTCGCTTGAGTCCAGGAATTGGAGGTTGCTGTGAGCTGTCCAGGGTGACAGCTTGAGGCTCTGTCTCAAAAAAAAAAAAAAAAAAGAAAAGAAAAAGTTAAAAAAATTAAAAATGCATCCTTTTGTTGGTAAGACTGAATTACTGTAAGATTCTCATACACAGATGAGTCAGTAACTAAAAACAAGTTTAATGTCCTTTCAGCTGGTGATGACATCTAACTCATTTTTTTAAATCTAACATATTTTAAAAATTTAATCTGTTTTCTTCTTAGTCTGGTCCTTGGTTTGACTGTCGTTTTTCCCCTCACTATCTATCGTTTCCTTTGTTGTTTTAAACTGATGTTTCTGGTTATCTTTGTCTTTCTTTTTGGGGACATTTTCAAGTCTGGTTTTGGTTTGCTAACTAAGTTTCTATGTTTTAAAACTTCCCATTCTTTTTAACACAGTTTATACATTTTCTCTTTAATATTTTATTGATGACACTTCATCTCAGCTCTCATTTCATACCATTTATGTTATGTATGGTTTATCAACTTGTGATATTTTTTCCTCCCTCCCACCTTTTCTTCTTTCCTTCTTTTTCTTTATAAAATACAGAAATACTCTAGAATGTTCTTTTTTGTTATAAATATTTAGCAACATTGGCTTTCAATTTGAAGTTTCCAAATAACTTTTGTATTTCTTTTATTCTATGCATTAATTCGCAAGTTAACATTAGTCTGTTACTTGTGTCTAGAAGACCGTTGGTAGATGAATTTCCTCACTGTCTCAGTGCATTACAGATTGCACCATCCTCTCAGATCTCAACCCGCATGAAACAGGCAAGCACACCACTGCACACATTCTAAGGGCCTACTATATATTGAGGTAGTTTAGCTCTGTTATGATGATAATTTACTTTTGCTTAGCCAGTTTTCTTGTTTTGAAATGGAAAATGTATTCCTTAGAAATATGCTGCATTTTGGCCATTGGAGTATATAAAACCTTTTCCAATACACTATTCCTGGAGCTCTTTAGAATTAATGTTCACATTGTCCATGGACAGTTTCTTTTGGCTTTATCCTTATAGTTTTTTTTTTTTTTTTTTTTGTAGAAACAGAGTCTCACTTTATCACCCTCCATAGAGTGCCGTGGCGTCACACATCTCACAGCAACCTCCAACTCCTGGGCTTAGGCTATTCTCTTGTCTCAGCCTCCCAAGTAGCTGGGACTACAGGTGCCTGGCACAATGCCCGGCTATTGTTTTGTTACAGTTCAGCAGGGTTGAGCCCACCACCCTTGGTATATGGGGCCAATGCCCTACTCACCCTACACAGGCACCACCCCTTATAGTTCTTAACCAAAATATTGTTTCCCAGGGTTACTTAGCTCCACCGTCTCTCCTGTCCAGCCTTTCAGTGAACTTGTGTCGTAATTTGACACAGTTAGATTCAATTGTCACATATCACTTGGAATACTGTGTGTGCATGTGTGTTTCCACATGTGTACCGTATAGAACAGAGCTATCATTCTAAAGGCTCCCCGGTGTTTTTCTCTCCTCTCTACTCAGTCAGCACCTCAGAACCCACTCATCTCTGGCAATCACTGAACTGTGTTCCATCCTGTAGTTCTGCCTTTTATAGACTGTCCTTTAAAGCATATAACCTTTGGGGTATGGATTCTTTCACTTAAAAAAAAAGATACATTTGAGATAAATTCATATTGTTCAGTGAATCAACAGCTTCTTCCTTTCTTATTGATGAATGATATTGAATTCTTTGTATGTAAAATTGGTTTACTTATTCTTCTGTTGAAAGACATCTTGGTTGCTAGCAGTTTTTGTAATTATGAATAAAGCTGCTATAAACTTTTATTTACAGAATTTTGAGCGAACATACTTTTTCAATTTACTTAGAAAAATATCTAGATGTAAGATTACTGTGCTATACAGTAAGTCTATGCATGATTTTATTTAAGAAAAAAAAAGCACAATTGCCTGTGTGCCGAAGCAACATATAATTTTTCTTTCCAGAATTCTTAACAACACTAAATGGGAGTTGATTCTGCTCTACATTTAAATCTATCAAGTGCTTTGGATAATTTTAGCCTCTCTAATAGGTGCATGATTGTATCTCATTGTAGTTTTAATTTTTCCTTATATCCTACCAATTTTCTTAAGCGGCGTCTCCTGAGTTTATTTGCCCTGGCGTATTCTTGGTGTCGTACTTTTTCTCAGATTGCGTTTCCCTTCTTCTCATGGGATATTTTTCTGAAGTTATTTTGACCTTACAATCTTCTAGTTAACCAAAGCAGTTGAAGAAATCGAGACTCTTTTAGAAATTTTAACTGAATCGTATCACTCTCATTCTTAAAACTCATTCACAATGTCCCCCTCCCACTAAGCACAAAAGGCAACATTTTGACACGGTGAACACAATTTAGCTCCTACATTAGTCTTCAGCACAGGTACCAGACCCCACCACATTGTATTCCAAAACAAGTGCGTTGCATTTTCCGAATGTAGAGTTTTTCTCAATGCAAAGATTTGGAACATGCTTATTCCTCTGAAATATCCACTATCCCTTCATATTTTATATTTCTATTTAAATATCACCACCTCTGGGAAGCCAATCAGAATTACACAAAATAGAAGAGATTCCCATCTAATTATACAGTTATTTACCTATTATCCCCTCTACATTTCTTACCTTCTCCTCCTCTTCCTTCTTTTCTTTTCTTTTCTTTCTTTTTTTTTTTTTTTGAGGCAGGTCTTGCTCTGTTGTCCAGGTTAGAGACTGTTTGAGGTTGCTTGTCTCATGCCAACCTCAGACTTCTGAGCTCAAGAGATCCTTCTGCCTCAGCCTCCCTATTAGCTAAGGCTGAAGTTGTGTGCCACAATACTTGGTTTCCTTATTTTTTTGTTTAGACAGGGTCTCAAACTCTGGTCTCCAGTAATCCTTCTTTTTTTGTCTCCTAAAGTGCTAGGATTGTGCCATGAGCCACTAGGTTCAGACTTTACACATTTCTTTGCTGTCACTAATCATACCTTGTCGTTAGGTACTTATTTTAAAGTGTTATAATATTTGTCTTATCAACTAGTCTCCATGAGTGTGGTCAGGGAAGGCTGGAACTTACTGCTATACAAATCAGCAAAAGACCAGGGAAACAATCAGCATTCAATAAATACTTCTTAAATAAGTAAATTATCCTAAAGGAAATGGTAAGATGAAAGTTATATAAATATTGAAAAGTATTCATGCTGCTAGGAATTTGAGTCTGACCTTGCTGTGCAGAAGCTGTGTTTATATGCATGTGTCTTCTACACTAGTTTGTCTCCTTGAAGTCCAAATCATTCTTCTTTAATAAGCAAAAGGCGTCAAGGCAATCAGAAAGTTATCTGTAACGTGTGGCTTCTGCTTCAAGAAGATCCATGAGTTATCTCAGGGATTATGATCCGATTAGACACCCTGATAGCCAAAATTATTTTCTTCATGGGATTTGGTTTCTATTTTAAGTGTAGATGATGCAGGAGGGGCTCTTTGTATTGGTTTTCAAGGACTGATTTGTGTTAATTAGTGAAGTCCCAGAGTTGTATCATTGTGCATGAGCTTCTATGCTGAAGAGTGAAAGCCGGAGGTGTTGTTGACATCTCAGCCTTACCATACACGTATTTAGAGTGCTTAACACATACTGAGAGCAAATCACCATCTTTGTGTGTGCAAGCACGTGGCCAAAAATATACAGCTGTAAAACTATTTAACTCGTTCTCCATAAGTTTTAATAATCATTCAGACTGTTTGTATAATTAGCAACTTCCAAGGAACATTTCATCATTTTACTTTAACCTCTCACCAATACCTCCATGTCCCCCCACTTATAAATAGACTTTACTAATGTTTAAATCATGAAAATGATATTCTTTTGGTAAATGGTTCATATACAGAGAAAAATGTTTTATTCTAGTATATGCTGTAAAGGCCTGAAATAAATGTCAAAATTTGAATGGCAGGTTTGATAGTTCAGTTAATAGACTCATCTCAAAATAACACAAAATCAGTTACAATAATCTGTGAACACGGCAGTGCTGTGTGATGCTTTAATTGATGTTTAACTACCTTGCAAATAAAATTTAAAAGTTTCATCTTGCCTCGTCTGGGCTAAGTGCAGAAACAGAATCATAATGTGTAGGTAAAATCAATCAAAAAATTAAAAGAACAGAAATATTCTGAAGTATAAATTACATATATTTAAATAGAAGGAACTGGGTGTTGCCTGTGGCTAAGCGAGTAGGGCTCTGGCCCCATATACCAAGGGTGGCAGGTTCAATCCTGACCCCGGCCAAACTGCAACAAAAAAATAGCCGGGCGTTGTGGTGGGCGCCTATAGTCCCAGATACATGGGAGGCTGAGGCAAGAGAATCGCCTAAGCCCAGGAGTTGGAGGTTGATGTGAGCTGTGTGACACCATGGCACTCTACTGAGGGCGATAAAGTAAGACTGTCTCTAAAAAGAAAAAAAAAAATACAGAAGGAACTATGTTACTGGTCAAGCACTTTCCCAACATTCTCTCCCTACCGCACCATTTCTATTAATAGTTGGTAAGTCCTATGAAGAAGATCAGCCTCCACATGCTTTTTCTGACCACCTCATCACTGCCTCAATAATAGTCTTCTGTGCTCCCGCAATACTCTTCTTTTATACATTCTTTGACTATATTTTGCCTTTATTGAACAAAGTGTGCTCTGCTGACTGCTTGACATACATGGTCAATAAACAAACTCAATTGTTGAAAAGTACATAAAGTACTGCATACATTCCCTATTTCTTTGAAATAAGTAATCCATACAGCTGCAGAAATTTGCAATTTAAATCTCTGAGGAGTCTTTGGCAAGCCCCCAACTTTCTTGTTTTTGATTTTGGCTTCCTCCTGAAGCAATTAATAAGCAAGAAAGGGCCAAAGAAAAGGAGAGGGCTACAGAGACGAGATAGATGTCTCCTGACTCCCTTGATTTCTCCAGGTGCCACACCCAGGTCAGTGGTCTTGGCAGCTCATTTGCATTAAAGTATTTGCCAGAAGCAGGAAGCCAAACTAACTGGCTGCCCTATCCTTTTGTCTTCTCAGTACCTATTAACAGCTACACACCCTAGGAAGCCACGCTGCTGCTTTTCAGCACATCAACAGCTCAATGCCTTTGCAGCTTGGTTCCATGCCTTGAAATTCTTGTTATGTCAGCACAAGAACCATCTCCTCTTATCTTCTTCTTCAAAATACAACCAGAAAGTTTTCATTCATATTTCCTTAACGAGTTTATTACATCTTGCCTACGAGAGCTCTACAGTAAAACAATCTGTTTAATTTCTCTTAACCCAAGGTTCCCAAACAGATCTTACCAAAGTATTCTTTTTCCAACTTTTAGCTGGTGTTTGGTACAAACATACTGCAGCAAATACTGACCTACAATGCCCTCTTATATTTGTGTCCTACATGAATTCTAGAGTAAAGGATGAACAGAGCTGAGATACCATTTCTGTAATCTCGGCCAGCTAAAACTGCAAGTTGCAGCTTCATACTCTTTAAAACCATATTCTCAATGAGAATAGATACTTATACACATAACATTCTTATTAAAATAAAACTGAACATGGAGGTTGAGGGTGGTGGTTTCTTGTATCAGGATTCTATTTCTCTTCTCTATGGAACTTGAAACAACCTCTAACCAGTTAATCAGTAGGTCTAAGGAGAGAGTTCTGAAAGATTTCCAGGTCTTTCTCCGTAAGCTACATTCAGTTTCTATTGGGAAATCCGTTTTTGGCTACAGATCAACTTTTGCTGAATTACTTTTAGCATTTTATATACTTAAACTTGCTCAGGTATTTTTGAAAGTGCTAAGACTGCCTTCTCCTATACTACTTAATTTCTTTTTTCTCCCTCATTGTTTCATGAATTTATTTGTGAAAATGAATTCTCTCATAAGTTCATCTATAGTTAGGTAATTATATCTTTATTTATTTGTACTATAGGTGCTTCATATTTGTTTTAAAAATGGATTATATATCATGTATAGTCTGAAAACTTCTTACTTAACAAATCAAAATTCAATGCATGTAACTAGGCATGGTTTTCAGGTAATAGTATCATGGAATATCATGTAATCATAAGACAGCTTAAATATTGCAAAAAAATGGGGCTCTATTACAGCTTTTTTGTGCAGAGAAATCTATCATCTATCAAAATGATAAATTCACAAATGCTTTTTAAGAATTGAATCAGTACAATGTACCTTTATACTACAGTACAATTTATGGTGATACAAAAACCATAAGTACTGTTAAATACATATTGGCTCGGTTATGTTTGAAAAAAAATAGTGGTTAGATAGTCTTTTAAATTATGTTTGCCTGTTGTCACTATCTTTCTTTCTAATCAATCCTCAACCTTACTAAAAACATGTTTTCTGACTGAAGATGGTGCTAAAGAAACATACATTTCTTCTTCAACTTTCTATTGAAATTGGTAGAAAAACATCACGGAAGAGGCAGTTAGGTATTACAGTCTAGACTCTTTTCTGAGTCTAGGGTAGAATATTTAAGTCAGAAAGACATTACTCTGGTCTTGGTAACACTCAGTTTCTTGACCTGGGCACTTGTTACCTACATGTGTTAATTTTGAAAAACTTTCAACTTCACAATTGTTTTTGTACCTATCCCTGTGCTTGTAAATGTCAATACCAATTAAATTAACAAAAATAGATCCTTTCATTTTATTCTTTTTGGCCAGTCCCATCTTGTTCGTTTAGTATTTTTATGAGCTCTTCTTACATGTCAGGCTGAATGAGGCGCTGAGAATGTAAAGATGAACAAAAATTAGCCAAAGTCTGTGGCTTCATGGGTTTGGAGTCTGGGAGATGTGAGTACATAGATATTAATAATCACACATACAGTTGTATAATTTCTAACTGTCACAAGAAGCAGCATTACTGTTTGCCACTCATTGTTCTGAGTCCTCTGCACTCGTTAACTTATTCATCACGATCTTCAGGATTTGAATCCAGGCATTGAGCTCTGGAAAGGGAAGTATCCATTGGTTTCATACTTTGAAAAATGAATAAGATAGCCCAGCATTGTGGTGGGTGCCTGTAGTCCCAGCTACTTTGGAGGCTGAGGCAGGAGGATCCCTTGACCCCAAAGGTTTGAGGTTGCTGTGAGCTATGATGCCAGAGCACTCTACCCAGGGTGATAGAATGAGACTCTTGTCTCAGAAAAATAAAAGTAGGCTCGGTGCCTGTGGCTCAAGCGGCTAGGGTGCTGACCACGTACACCTGAGCTGGCGGGTTAGAATCCATTCCGGGCCTGCTGAACAACAATGACACTGCAACCAAAAAATGGCCGGGCATTGTGGCAGGCACCTGTAGTCCCAGCTACTTGGGAGGCGGAGGCAGGAGACTCGCTTGAGTCCAGGAATTGGAGGTTGCTGTGAGCTGTGATGCCACAGCACTCTATCCAGGGTGACAGCTTGAGGCTCTGTCTCAAAAAAAAAAAAAA
>CAUYRH010007904.1:0-31813 GCA_963574655.1 Perodicticus potto
GCTCATGGAAATGGGAACCCAACCCAAGACACACATTCCTAAGTACCACCGTCTTATCAGCACTTTCTAGAACTGTTGGCCTCAGCTTCTTTGATGCCATGAAAATCCCATGGTAAAGACGGATCTCATGAACACCGAGGAGCCCTGAAATATGGGGGCCTCTCTAGTCCTATCAGTGACAGACTGACCTAAAGTGGGAAATGGCAGGCTGGGCTGGAAGTGGTGACAAGGACCTTGGCATCGCAAATGGGCCTGCGGCTCTGCAGGCCTTCAGGTGGTGGAGCAATGAAGAGCTGAATGAGAAAGCAGACGCTGTGCCTCTTAGAAAGCTATGTGAATGCATGCTATTATTCACATAGCTTCATATTATTATTATGCATGTAATCACTTTTTGGTTATTGTTACAATGTGCATGGATTTTGCACAAAAGACAAGAATGATAGAGGCTCAAGAAACCCATCTCTTTCTATTATTGCCATCAAACTACAGTTCTGTGGTTCAAACCGCATGAACACTCCTCTTACCTGTGGTATTAGCCCTGTATTTCTGGGGCTGTATTATGGAAGACTATTTGCCTTCTCGATTATTCAGTGGAGATTGGGGTGGTTCTCCTTGGCCTTGGCTACCTTCCATGTATATGCAGAAAGATGAGCTGTGATTGGGGTGGTTCTCCTTGGCCTTGGCTACCCTCCATGAGTATGCAGAAAGATGAGCTGTATTTCAGAACAAAGTGCTGTGTTATCATTATTTGCCTGAATTCCCAAGGGGTCTTTTATCTGACTTGATAACGATGCTGTTTATTAGCAGCCTTTGTTATCGGTAACCAAAAGCGGTAATGTGATGTTCATGAGCAATTTTCCGTGTGTAACATAGAATAAACCATCTTTGAAGGGATCTGCTAATCGATTTGCTTCCTTCAGCAGCATTTTAATTAAGACATCTGGTTTGTGAGTGTCAGGAATGTCTGTGAGCTGAAGGTGAGAGCTCCAGTGCACAGAAACGGGGGTCCTCTCCCCCATTCCACCTTCTCACATATTTTCCTAGCACCACCACAGGACTGGTTTTGTTTCCACCCCACACAAGGTTTCCTGAGTGAGAAACAGAGAAATATGCTGAAGATCAGTTTCCTTTCCTCGGGCTGTAAAAGCTAATGTTATTTGGGAGGCAGAACGGAGTGGGGGCTCTTGGCCTTGAAGTCTCCCTGGCTTGTGCCTCAAACCCAAGTTCAATGGATTCCTTCTGGAAGTCCTTCCATACCCACTCGAAGCTCTTTGACACCCGTTTTGTCAGCCCTTGTCCACAGGAGCAGCTTCTGGGGATGGAGGCTCCAGTGGGAAGGTCTTGGAAGGGATTGCAAGCAGCCCCAATAAACCATTGTGCCTGTTGGTGCAGTGTCTTGGAGTCAGGACCATTTGGGCAGAGCTGCCTCACCTTGTGGTTAGACCTATGGAGAGCAGGGGCCTAGGGCTGGGATAACTCCTGCCCTCTCAGCCGAGTAGGCCCTGGGGTCTTCAAAACACATAAAGTTCCCTGACCCTGGCTGCAGTCCACACAGCATGAAGAACACCACGGCCAGATGGGGACAGATGACTCTAGAACACTGGGCTGTGGATACAGCAGCCAGCCAGAATGTAATGTTTGGAGACAGCAGGACTCAGGACCAGGGGAGGGGAAGGTGAGATGGGAGAGGGATATCTGGCAAGGTCAATAAATTAAAACTAAATCTGTAGATGTATCAATCTATAGATGTGAAAATTAAAAAATATGTTTGCATTAAATCTATAAATTAAATCAATACATAAACAAACCTGTGCATATGTGCATATGCCTCTATGTGTATTGAAAATACACATATCATACAATTCTAAGACATGGATGGAGGTTTGGAGGAGTTAATAAAACTCCTTTCTGAGCAGATTGCTCAGGCAGAGGAAGGCTGAGCTGAGTGGAGCTGAAGATGCAACTGTTCATCATCAAAGTTGGGAAAGAGCTGAGATGAGCTAGTCTATATGAAAAGATCAGGGCTATTGTGACTTCTCAGGGGGCATGGCATGTGCATCCCTCTGTAACCCCTAGGGTTCCTTGGGCATCCACACTCTAGTCCAAGCAAGAGGTGAGTGTGGCTTGGGTAGGGTGCCAGCAGCAAAGACATGGTGGATGTTGGGTTTGGGATGGACCTTAGAGGAAGAGATGCAGAACTTGCTGGTGGGACCAGTGGGCAGGGAGGGAGAGAGCAGTCAACACCCAGGCTCGGGAGTGAAGAATGGGAGGAACATGGGCCCCGGGAATGTCTATGGCAGGGTCTCGGGTCTCCTTCATCAACTATTAGGGAGTCAAGGATGGGTAGCATTTGGAGAGAGTGAGCCCTACATTCCTGCAGGTGTTCAAGCCTACGAATTAAGGTTAAAAATACATGTCAAAGAAAGCTCTAGAGCTTGCTCAGGGATTTATGAGAGAAAATGGGACAAATGGCCTGGAGGATTCATGCGGCTCCTTTCCCCTAAGACAGAGCGTGCAGAAGGGGCAGTGGCCCTTTGTAGGAAGTCCGTACATGGCCAGGGCCAGGCTGTGACTGATTCTTTCCCTTCCGGGTCATTTGTCATAAACTCAGACTTACCAGATTAATTAACCATCTTCAAAGAATATGATTTTTCATGAGTACAGTTTTATCAATGAGAAATGAGTGGCCCATCTCCAGGCTGTGTGTACATGTGCAGGGAAGTTACTCGGGCCTTGAACTTCCCAGCCTCGCCTAGCCGTGTATCTTAGGTCTGAGTGTTCTTGGTCCTGGAATTTCAACTGTCCCATGATTTTCTCTTCATTTTTGCAGCAGAGTAGTTGCAGAGGACATTTATGTAGGTTCTGCAACCAAGTGCTGCGTTGCAAGCGGAAGATCATTTAACCATGAAACAACCCTTGCTTGCCCTGCTTGCCTGTGATTTCCCCTTTAATTAAGGGCCGTATCTCCATCTTCTGTGTTTTTTTCCTGCAGTCTCTCATACCGTATGTAAGATTAGGGAACATTTCTTAGAGCATTTACAAGTTTGGGACACCATTCCTAGTGTTTTACATACAGTAACTCTTTGGAAAGTCACACAGCCTCCTATGGTCATCATCCTCATTTCACAGTTGAAAAAACTAAGATAAAGTTGGGTCGCTCATCCGAGATCTCACACACATACCAGGAAGAAGTAGATCCAGCCAACCAGGCTGGAGCCCACATTCTTTACCAGTCCCAGGGAACAATCCCATTCACAAAAAAACACATTTATGATTTCAGGTTGTTATAGTGAATGCAACTCTGTCTAAAAAATCCAGGCTTAAAAGTGTAGACATGAGTAAAATGAACAAAGTATCTGTAGGTTATGATGAAGGTAAAGGTGCCTGCCCCCATCTCTAGCTGAGAAGGGTTTCACTTTTTTTATTTTCCTTCTTCCTGTTGTCAGTTCTGCTTATTCCCAGACTGAATGAACCCCAGTCAAGGGCTGGCTGGAGGAGTGGGAGCCGTCAATGCCAGACTTCAGGACTTCTGAAGGCTAGCAGAGATGAGGGGGGCGTCACCCACAGCCCCGTCTTCTGGTTGTCATGGGCAGAAGGACACAGAATAGCTCCCTTGGGAGTGAGTCTACTGCTGATGGCAGTGGAGCCCTTGCTGCTGGCTGCAGGTGCCCCATCAGAACACATTTGGGGTGACTCTTGGACATGGTTTTAATTCCTACTTGTGTTTGACTCATAATTTGTTGTGATCTCCTGATTCAAACTCAGAAAAGAAAATTGTAAAAGCTTCTTCATGCCTTTTTTTTGCTAAGAAAAATAATGGGCAGCCACAATCCACTTGGCTGAAGTGCTCCCACCATACTGCCAAGAGCTCACTGCCTGTTCACAGAGTGAGCAAAGGTGGCTTGTTTTTACCTAGTGAGTGAACTTGCCTGGTTCATGATGCTCTCCGAAGCAGAGAGTGACCACATGATAGTAACTAGGGCACCCCCTCACTCAGTGGACAACACTTGCTTGCTTTATTTAAACAAGGGTTTTACTTTTTACTGAGCTCACCCAATCTAAGCTTACGTGGGATTTGTCAGCTATCAGGTTAATTTTATCTATATGAGCAATACTAACGATTAGTGAACAGTTAATTTGTGTATAATTATGATCAATTTTATTTTAAACTTAGCATAGAAGAAATTTACCTTCATGAGAAAAATATCAGATCGATCCCAGTGAGAGACAGTCTATATAATCTCTGACCAGTTCTACGCAAAACTGTCAAGGTTGTTGAAAACAAGGGAAGTCCAGAAAAGCATCAGGATTGAGAAGAGCCTAACGAGACATGGCGACTTTTGTGGCATCCTGGATGGGGTGCTGCTGGACCCGAAACCAGGAAATCCAAACAATAGATTTCGGTTAATACTCATGAACCAACAGTGGCTCATTAACAGAAAAAAAACATACCAAATAAAATAAAAAACTTTATTTAGAGGTGTGAACAGGTTCCTGTTGGAGCTCAGAAAAAAATAGATAATCATAATAAGCAACAGAGTGATGTCTCAGCTTGGATACCACCAAGGAGATTGTCGGTGAGGGAAGAGGACAGAGTATCTGGCACTTGGCATTCTAGTACTCAGAGCTTTATTTATTATTTTCTTTTTGAGTCTTACTTTGTCCCTCTTGGTAGAGTGTTGTGGCATCGTAGCTCATAGCAACCTCAAACTCCTGGGCTCAAGCGATTCTCTTGCCTCAGCCTCCCCAGTAGCTGGGATGACAGGTGCCTGCCACAACACCCAGGTGTTTTTAGAAATGGGCGTCTTGCTCGTGCTTAGGCTGGTCTCGAATCTGTGAGCTCAGGCAATCCACCTGCTTTGGTATCCCAGAGTGCTGAGATTACAGGCTTGAGCCACCATGACCAGCAATATCCATATATTTAAAGGAACACGGAAAGCAAAGGAAAGGCCACAGCTGAGGGGAAGGAGGGTCGGGAAGTCTAGGCCCAAACTTCTGGATTTTGTGAAATCGGTTTTCTCATTGACCAAGCTAGTTGCACGAAGACGGTAAGTGACTATAAGGAATGGAAGTTCAGAGAGGTGGAGGAAGATCTAGAAGTTCTAATACTTATTTACTGTGTGTTCTAGAGGAAGGGAGGAGCAAAAACAAAGAAAAGGACACATGAAAAGAGAGGGAATAAAATTTATCAGAGCTGCAGAAAAGCACTAGACCTTAGCTTAGAAGGAAGAAGAATTTTGGGAGAGAAATGCAAAGCCAGCTATATCCAATACAATTTGAGAGTGCTAAGGACAAACAAAATCAAACCAAATCAGAAAACAAAAAACAAGCATCAGAATAAATACCAAATTAGGGTGACAAAAATAAATGTAAATACATAAAAATAAATGTGAACTTATTAAATTTACTAAATTTGCCCTATTTAAAACATATCGTGGTTAAAAAAATTCACCCACATGCTACTTATAAGAACACAACTAAAATGAAAATATATAGTGAAGTTGAAAACAAAGGGACAAGAAAAGTTACCAGACAAATGCTAACCCCAAAATAAAACAGATGTAGAGATAGTGATGTTAGGAAAAAAAGTGAATTCAAGTAAAAAAGTTGACAAGTCACAGGGAAGGATATTGACACTGACAGTCCACCAGGGTAATCAAAGCATCACGAAGCATTATGTTCTTGACAATGTAGCTCTGAAATACAGTAAATCATGATATTCACACAAAGAGAAAGAGCAAGAGGCTTTAAACCAGCTATCTCAAATATCAATATACTAACTTCAGGACTCCTTGGGCCACAAAGAAGCAAAAAATTACACAGAAGTAAAATTGTATGTTCTATAGTGATTGACCACAGTGAAATAAAAATTAAAAACATTTTAAAATGCTAGTGCAAAAATATTCTTTGCTTAGATGTCTTAAAATATTTAAAAAAACTTAAGGGAGTCTGAACTTGGTAATGACAGAGTTGTGTCTCATTCTAACTGTCATGCTGATAACAATTATTAATTCAGTACAAAATACAATTAAACAACTGTTCAGCATCACCTAAGAGCCATCATAAGCCAGAGGGACATTGGTACTTGAAAGAAGAGAAGTGAGCTCACTTTTTCATCTCTAGTCCTGAGAACTCGTCCCAGCAAATGCTACACAAGAGCACCAGAGTCTAAGCAGCAAGTAACCACCTTGCTGAGCTGGGAAGACAGAACTTGGGGCTCAAAGCAATCACAGTGGCTAGACTTTAGGAGAGCAATACCAGAAAGAAAACCACTTTAGATGAAGAGATCTAAAATCAGTTTCAAAATTCCTCTTAAATTCCACAAACTTTGTTCAATATTATTTGGGATGTTTCTGTGAGGATGTTTGTGGAAGAGAATTTACATTTAAGCTGGTGAACTTTGAGTAAAGCACATTGCCCTTGATAACGTGGGCAGGCCTCATTCAATCATTTAAAGACGTGGGTAGAGCAGACTGATGTCCTATGACAAGAGAGAATGTTTAGCAGGTGGCTTCCAGATTTGAACTGCAACATTGCAACATTTTTGATCTCCAGCCTACTGGCCCACCCTACAGATTTTTTTTGCCAGCCTCTATAATTGTATGAGCCTACATACACATACACACACACACACACACACAAACACACATCTTGTCAGTTCTGTTTCTCTGGGAAACCACAGGACACTTGGTAAGCACCACTGGCTTCCCACTGGAACCAGGGCTAGGAGCTGAGCCCTAGGAGTAGAAAAACAAAATTGAAATAGACCCACCCACAAAGGCCCAGAAGAGGATTCAGTAGAATCAAAGCCATTTGCCAATAGTTTAACTTGCCAGTGACTTATCTCTGTATCTTAATTTATAAATGTGATTGAATAACAATACAGAGAGCTCATGTCATTGAAAAGAATTTATTATAGTATTTACATTTGCCAAGAAAAGGGAATACGGGGAAGAAGACCAGGTCTGGTGTTCTACCAGGAGTCAGAGGAGGAAGGGAAAGAGCACCCCCAGAGCCCTTCACTGTGCTTTCTGTGGAAAAGGCAAGGCAGGATGGCGAAGCAGCTTAGGATGGACTAGTTGGAATAGTGTTGGTGGACTCTGGTCTCTGGTTGTCTGGTACTGGGTGATTTAGGACAGGGTAAATACTGGTTTGGTGTATGAGTTAGGCAAAGAAGGTGGTGGGGGTATGGACTCATGCTTGGTTGGAAGGTTTGTAATATGATTTTTCAGGTACTTAGGAAAGCTGGATTGCAAGGATGATGTACACCGTTTTGGCTGTTAAGTTTGGTCGTGTGATTAATAGACATCAAACAGACAAACACACACTCTAACCCAGCACAACTACAAATCCACACTCTTCAGAGGAATATTATGAAATCCGGAGTTTCTACAGTGTATCATCCACCATGTTCCATGTTCAATGAAGCAATAACAGACATTCAAAGAAGGAGGAAAATGCAAATCTTAAGAGAAAACAGATAGTAGAAATGGATCTATGATAATAGAGATGTTCAAATTAGCAGTCATATAATATGCTTATATGATGTGCATAATATAGTATAAATATATTACATTTTTCAGGTAATTGAACAGAAAGTTGACCAGAAGGGAATCTTTGGTGGGCAAATGGAAACTCTATAAAAGAATCCTGTGAAATTTCTAGCACTCTCTAGCCTATGTCTTCACACTTGCTGTTTCTACTGCTGGGAAAGCTCTTCCCCCGGATTCTCCAATGACCGAAGTACTCGTTTCCTCCACTCTGAGTCCCGCCCTGACAGCATCCTGTGGAAAGGCCTCCTCTGAGGGCACTTCCACAGCTGTGTATCCACTTAACCATGCTGTATTTTTCACGGAGTGTCTCATCACCACCAACAGTATTTTATGTACTTCTGCTTTTACCCACTTACTGTTTATCTCTCACAGGAATGCCAGCTTCTTACAGACAAGGATTTTGTTTGTGTTATTCACTGCTATATTCCCAGAGCCCAGGATAGTGCCAGGCATAAAAGAGTAAACACTTATTGCTATTAAACTACATATGGTGTGAGACAATTAAGTGCTACACACCTCATTGCTGCATGGCACAGTGGTTATCTTCAAAGGACTTCCCTTGGGTAGGTATGCACTGATGCCGGCACCCTCCAAAGCACTTTAGGACAAATTTTTGAACTTAATTGTCAGACCTCACACAACAACAGCTCTGATGTCCAGTCCAGAAAAAGAGTTCCAAAACTGCTTTGAAGAGTGGATGAGGCACCGGCACTTTATAAGTATAAGCAAGTGTACAGAATAATTTTATAGCAATAAATCTGAAAATCTGCATAAAATGAATGATTTTTCCCAGAAAGTTTAAATGATAATGCTTGGCTTAAAAGAAATTGGAAAACTAGATAGATCAATTACCATGGGGGAGGGGGATTGAAAATACAAATGAGAGTAACTGCTTAAATTTTCATCACCAAATTTTATCAATTTATTCCCACTGACAATATCCTTTCACACACACCAATGCTTTTTGCCTTTTAATCATTTTTCCTGTTTTTCTTGATTCAAAGCATTTCTAGTCTCTTAACACGTACCCTTTCTAATTTTTTGTTCACAAATGGTGCTGGGTGAATGGGCTGGGGACTTGTAGAAGACTGAAACTGGACCTATATCTTTCACCATTAACAAAAATTGACTCTCACTGGATAAAAGATTTACATTGGAGACATGAAACTATAAATCACGTATAATGAAAACCCTTGGCATATTCTTTTGGCAGAGATGTGAGGATTTCTGCCCCCTGGTGGGCAGGTCACATCTCACTCATCACCTGGGCCCACAGGGAACCCCTCCTCCCTCAGAATTCCGAGTGGGGAGCTGCATCTGTCATCTGAAAGCCATGCAGGGAAACAACAAGTGGTCGGACTTGGGCCCAGGACAGTGGAAAAAACTTGTGAGTGCTTTCACATCTAAGCCACAACTGTTGTTCATGGAATCTGTGAGGCCATTTGTCTCCAAAATGGTCATACCCTGTATCTCTTCAGTTAATGACAATTGACAGTGTGCGCTAGGAGTTCACATGGCACAGTGTGAAATAAACGCGGCAGAGAGGCTTTAGCCCTTCCAGGTTGGAAACACAGCACTGCCAAGCCCGGGCCCACACAAGTGTTTTAAGAGACTCCATTGCTCAGAGGAGTGACAGAAGGTCTGTGGCAGGTGTCCAGGGAGGAGGAGGGCGTGGGGAGGCCCAGGAGTGCTCTGGTGGACACTGAGGTCAGTCTGGCTGGCTCTGATGGGCAAAGCCTGCGCTTTGAAGAGGGACTGGCCTGCAGCTCTGCAGCCTGGGCCATGGCTTAGCAGGTGTGTGATATTAGCTTGGAAAATGGAGTGGGCAGGGGCTGCTTCTCCAGGATACAATGACATAATGAAAGTCCCTGCTCTGTGTTCAGCAGGTGATTGTGGCAGGTAAATGTTGATTCTCTTCTGTATGGGTGTGTGATGCTGAGAGACAGATCTCGGTGGGCCTCCCTCCCAGTAGCTGCAACAGCTAATTCAGGTCTCAAGTGCCTGATCTTACTCAACTTTCCCAAGTGCCACATTTCCATGGACAGGGAGGCTGCTCTGCCCGCACTCCGGGCCCTGTTCAACTAACCGCACGCCTGGGCCATCTCTCCCCGCAGCCACAGCCCTTCCTGCTTGCCCAGCTGGCTTTGATCAGGGCCACATGTCCTGTCTTCATTTGTCCTTGTTTGTGTTTCCTTGCAAACACATGTCACATTTTTCCCAGGAGCCTCTCTCTAGCCAGTTAGGTTTTAACCCTGTGCGGAGAGGAGCTGGTTTCTCCTCCTCCTCCAGCCCTATTTCTGTACCTAGAGAGCCAAATGCTGCTGTCTGACCAGAGGCTGATGTCTATTCCAAGGCTCCAGGGCTCCGGGCTGAGGCACCTGCCCGTGGGATGGGTGTGAGCATCCTGAGGACAGAGCAGCCAGAAGGCATAGGGTTTTGAAAAATCTTCCTTGCACATTACTTTTCCCAGCCTCATTAGTATTTAAATAAAGCTAGAAGTAACTAGTGGCTTATTTTCTTACGTAATTATCATAGAAAAATTAGAAAATAAAGATTAACTAAAGGATGGGGAATTTTTTTCCTAAATAAAGATAAATGTTAAGGTTTGGTATGTATTATCCCAGACTTTACGTGTGTGTGTATCTGCCTATATCTATTAGGTCTTCTGTAACTGGGATTATTCAGTATACATTTCTACTCAGGATATTGTGAACGTATTTTTCCACATTCCATTGTATTCCATTGTTTAGTTGTTCCACAATTATTTAACCTAGGAGTGTTCAAATTCCAGCAGGCAACAGCATCAATCACAGGGATGGTTTATTTAAACACAGACTGCTGGGCCCCACATCAGGGTTTCTCAGTCAGTGGGTCTGGGATGGAATCTGAGAATTTGCATTTCTAACAAGTCCCCAGGTGCAGTTAATATGACCCAATCAATTTAGCCCAAACTCCAGCTTGGACACTCAGGTTGCCTCTGAGTCCGCTCATATAAACTACACTGCATTGAAAACGGGCAAATCCTGTATTTCCTTATGGATAACTTTGTAGAAGTGGGATCGCCAAGACCGATGGTATCTCAGGTTTAAAGTTTTGCTACCTATTGCCAGAAAATTAGTTTAAATTTGTTTTTCTAATAGAGGACACAACTTCTGGACCTTGTGTTGATTTGATTTCTCTATTTCTGATAAAATGTGCCTACCTCATCTAGCGAATACAGCTGATAAGATTAGAGTCCCATCATACGGGCTGTGTGAACCCAGGAAGCCGCCCTTACCTTGTCTGGGTCTCACTATCTTTATCTGTCAGAGGAGAATGAGCACTACTTTACCTACTTTTCTGGGTTGCTGTAAGAATCACAAAATGTTGATGGAGTGCCTTTTCTAAACTGTGACTCCTGTGCAGGTGGGAGAGAACTAAGCATTTCCATGGAGGAGAAAGATCCAGCTCATATTGTGGGCACTGGTCTAGAAAGGTAGAATTACCCAGGAAATGATGCTTACAAGCTTATCCTCACGATCAGAATGTTTGGCCTGTGGGAGCCCCCCAGCAGCGTGATGGTAAATATTTAACAGCTTGCTGGGGTTGGGGGTGCTCTCATTTTAGCCTTTGCTTCTTACCATGGTGAGAGGCAGGTCTTCTGTCTTTAAATTAGTAAAATATGTCTTCTCACCACGTCTTCTGTCTTAAAATTAGTAAAATAAATAGGAAGTAAAGAGTTTGACTATTTGTTACTTTTCTGTTTAATATACTTTATTTAATTGTAAGTTTGCATGATTTTAATTTTTGATAATGGCTGTGTTTAACAGCTGGCTTGCAAAGTTTTTTTTTTTCTGTTAATTTCTGTTTTTGAGACAGAGGGGTCACTTTGTCACCCCTCATAGAGTGCTGTGGCAGAAAATGCCATCGTTGTAGGAAGACCAGGCCCAGTGGAGAGAAAGAGCACCCAAACCCCATGTTTATCAGAGGAAGGGCTTTATTCACTGGCTGGGCTTTATTCACTGGCTTTATTCTAGAAGAATTCCAAATGGCCATGCTCCCGACTGGCTTGGTCTTTCCCTTTTTATCTCCAGTCAAAAAGTTCCAACCCACAGGTCCCTTTTTCATTGGCCAGTTTGAATCAAGCGGCAGATGCTGTTCCGGCCCCTCAGAACTACAAGATTTCACAGAAGTGGAAATCTCCAAGTTCTAGGAAGTTAAGTTTACAAATTCCCAAGAGCTGAGTCACCATGGAGACGACCCTGCAGGTGTATCCTTGTGGTCTCCTTGAGAAGACCTGTTTTCTTGGACCTCACCCTTCTCAGGTATCCTCTCTCAGTGTCACAGCTCACAGCAACCTCAGACTCTTGGGCTCAAGGGATTCTCTTGTCTCAGCCTCCCAAGTAGCTAGGACTACAGTTGCCCGCCACAACTCCTGGCTATTTTTAGAGATAGGGTCTTGCTCTAGCTCAGGCTGCTTTTGAACCCGTGAGCTCAGATGATTCACCTGTCTTGGCCTCCCAGAGTGCTGGGACTACAGGAGTGAGACACTGCTCCCGGCCTTGGCTTGCAAAGTTCTTGAAAGATGTAACAGCTAATTCTCACTAACCTGTACTAGCTGGCCCCAGTGCACCACCAGAAACCCTTCTTGGTCACAAATTCATGAAAAATGCAAGTCACTTTTCCATCCTTATGGCGGAGTGGTCATACTGTTACAACCTTGACTTTTTACATTTGACTGAGGGCAATCTGAGTTACTTTGATTCCAAATGTTTGGCACTTATATTTTAAAATAGTCCCATATTGCTAGGCTTTGCAAGGATTGAAGTTTGGGGTCTTGCTCAGACATCTGGTGCACAAACTTGTAGCCAAGCTGCCCCCGGACATATCTCTGCAAAGACAGACCCTGCAGTGTAGGAAAGCAGGCTTTGTGTCCAGACCCTCAGTGCTGAGGTCTTGAGAGATTAGTTTTCAATTGCTGATATTGTTCTCTTTTAATTACCTTAGCGTGGCTTTGCTGTGATCTATTTGATTTGTTGTGGGTTGGGTGGTGAAGTTCTTATTGCATTACTGCAGTAAGATGTTTGTGGCCCTCCAATATGCCTACTTGAATTTGTGTATCTGCTGTGGTTCCGATATGAGACAATCATACCTGCTTGACTGAGGCAGGTAAACAGGAAGAAATTATCTTCTGGTTTGTTCAATGATATTTCACTGTAATGTACCATAACCTGTGAATTTGTGCTCCATAAATAGCCTATTAAATGTCATTTCAATGAATTAATAATATATTTGCAAAATTATCTTTATGTTTATAGGTAATCATTTTAAAACTATAAATTGAAATGTAAATAATATACAGATACTTATAGTCTTGGCTTATAAACAATAAATAATACCTAGATGCTTGCTTTAATCTTTATTAAATCTGTTAAATTTCTGATGGTCAGGGTGGATCTGGGATGGCTTCTGAGGAGAGTTGTCTTTCCTTGGTGGCTTGAATTAAGGCTGACTCGTTCCTTCCCACTGGCAATGGCAGGACCTCCCTCCCTCTTCTCCCTGGGAGGTGGACATCCGTGATGCTGGCTTCTGTGGGCAGCACAGGTGGGCTGGACAGGCAGCACACTGCTCTGGGCCCTGTCTTCTCCCTAGAGCCCAATTCTGCATTTGGGGTGTGTGTAGGGGTGGGGGCAGGTTGGGTTGGAAGCCAGCGTCTCAGCTAACTGGAGCAGCTGGCCATGAATGGACTGCTTCCCCTTCTGGCCCCTGAGACTTGACTTTCTTTCCTGTGAATTTTCCTGTGGGAATTTCATGCAGCCTGATCTAGCCTTCCCAGAAGTCCCCACCTCAGCTGTACATCATTCCTGGAAGGCCTGGGATCCACTCAGAACTTTGGGTTCTGTCTGGGGAAGGGACTATCGCTGGCCTGGCCTGGGACATCTCAACTGTACATTAAGCAACTACATCATCTTTCTGAAGAATGGGGCTGCAAACAAGCCATCTCAAGACAAATGTTCGCAAAAACCTTTCTAATCGTAGGGATAAAACAAAATCATTCCAGTTATTTTCAGGGGTTATCTGTAAATGCATTTGCTTATTTCCATAGACAAGACTCCTTAAGTCTTGAGCAGAAGAAAGTACAGCACACTTAAAAATTGGGGTAACTCACCATTGGCCTTTGGGGTCCTGGGACCTCACTGTCCACATTGGAGCCTTGGGCCCTGTTGCCAGAAGTTTCACTCAGTACAAGTCAGCAACTGTTGCCTGAGGGTAGTGTCCAGGGAGGCCTATGGTCAGCCCATTTTGCACATAGAGAAGAGGAAGACCCAGCCCTTCCCAAGAGATCCTAGCATGGCTCTCCAAGGACTCGGAAAGGGCATGGCCAGGCCCTGGGATTCTGCAGCTCCTGGGTCACACATGTGGCATCCAGTGGGATGTTCTTTTCAGCTGACATCGCCCTTCTGAGGAAGTGTGTACTGGAAGGGGACATTTCTACAGCCAGCAGTGTCATGAACATTCACGGTGCCATCAAGCTAGAGCTGAGCAGAAGAGAGGCAGGCTCTGGGCCAGGTCCTCTCCTCCCCCCAGAGCCTGGAGCACAGCCACAGCCGAGCCTGAGGGCCCAGACCCAGGGACCCACCCCCTCCTGGCTCCCTGATGACAGGGAAGGCCTAGGCCATTTGTGTGGGCGCCTTGAGGTAAAGGCCAAAACCCGAGACAGTGCCAAACAAACCACGCAAAAGGAATGGCTTGTTATTAAGTCTGAAGGAAAACAAAAGCAAAACTCCCTTCCACATTTGCTCCAGGGAGCCAAGGAAGAGCTCTCCGTATTACATTTCCCTGTGGCTGAGTTTTTCCTTATGCGGTCCACTGACTCACTTCTTTTTAAATAGTTACAAGAAGCAACAGAAAACGAACACAAGAATAATACTTCCCAACGCCAATGCTCGGTTGGTCTGATAGCTTCTGGCACTTTCTCTGCAGACTGAGCACAGGATGAAGTCATCTTTAATTCTTGGGGATTGGCTGTCCCTGAGAGAAAGACCCCACTCTGGCGCCCTGCCACCCCCCCATACCTGTGCAGCTCCCCACTTATCTCCCACCCTGTGATAAGTCTAACTGGAGGGGTACTCTGGGAGGGCGGCAGGGTGCTTGCTCCCCCTTGAGGGGCCCTACTTTCAGGGTGAAGAGAAAATTGCCCACTTGAAACACCTTTACACAGTGGCTCAGCCACAGAAATGCCATAACCACAGCCAGTGCACCGGGGAACGCCAGGCCTCTTGCCCAAGAGCACAGGCTCTTTCCGGACTCGCCCCGGCTGCGGAATGAATGATTTGATTCTGCCTGCAGCCAAGATCACGGCACAAGCCATCTCTGGAATCAGAAGCAAAGGGAAGTCAGATGTGTCCTCTCGCTTCCTGCCATGGCTGTGGCTGGTTGCTTTCCTATTCGCCGCCTTCTCAGCTAGGAAAAGCAAAGGCTGGGAAGAGTAGGTTGTAGAAGAAAAGCTAAGACTGGAAAATACTCCAGGCCTTCTTGAGGGCTCACAGGCAGTGTGTGAGATGTGCTGGCCGGGAGTCAGAGCTCCGAGAAAGTGCTGCGTCGGTCCTTTTGGGGTTTTGCACACCAGCCCTGCTGGCTGCAGCAGTGAGGCGAGGAGGTTCCTGGCAAGGCTGGAAAACCAGCTGGAAAACTGCAGCGGCTAGGCCATGAGGGGATGAGGGGAAAGCTCGTATGGGTGGTCTCAGCTGAATCTCTTCACAGAGCAAGCAGAGGGCCTGGAACAGAGGCCATTTCTTGTATGGAATCAGCCAGAGGTCACGTGAGGGTGAGGGACCGTTACACACCACGGGTGTAGCTTCACTCTAAACAAGCCCCTGGGAAGAAGCGCAGCCCGGCAGCATCAGGACAGCCAGCAAAGCAGCCCCGACTCCAGGCTCGAGATGGAATCACTCGTCCTCACCCTCCCACCGGGGCTTTACTGGACCCTTCTGAGCCTCCCACCTCCCTGTTTTTAAGGAACGTTCACAGCACCTCTCTTGCAGAATTTTTGATAGGATTAAAAAGAACATATGTAGATTCTGGGGAAAAGAAGGACCTAACCTAAGCAACTTCAGAAAATAATGTTTGGGCCAGAACCCAACTTTGTCTTCATGCTGAAGACAAAGACAACAGTATTAAACATTGTAAGCTAGTTGGTAAAGTTGTTTGCCATGGGGCTCACTCATGAGAGCAACCATTCTGAAGTTGCCATATGTGAACACTGGGATGGAAGGAATAGGTAAGTGGATTGTGGTGGTGGGCCATCCTTCTGTGTTGTCCTGGGAAAGCCACAGGGCTCCTCATGTTTCTCTGACTGGGTGAGAAAGTATACATGGCTCAGACATTGGCCAATCCACTGTCTCACTGAAACACATTTACACATTACAGACTTTGAATTACAGTGGTGCTTAACAAATTGTTCCAAAAACCTAGCTC
This sequence comes from Perodicticus potto, assembly GCA_963574655.1. Taxonomy (NCBI): domain Eukaryota; kingdom Metazoa; phylum Chordata; class Mammalia; order Primates; family Lorisidae; genus Perodicticus; species Perodicticus potto. The sequence goes on from CAUYRH010007904.1 coordinate 16,011, forward strand.
ATAAGACACCTTTTCCTAGGCTCATAGTTTTTGCAGGCAGGGAATCTGAGCAGTGCACAGAAGGTTTGGCTTGTCTCTGCTCTGTGATGTCTGGGACGCCCCCTGGAAGAACTCTGGGAGGCAGAATCAGCTAAAGGTGACTTCACTCACACATGGTTGATTGAGACCTTCTCTAGGGTTGCTGGCCGGAATACTTCTAGGTGGCTCCTCCAGGAGGGCTGGGCTTCCTCTTAGCAGGAGGTGAGTCCAAAGGAAAGTAGAGAGAGACCCAGGAGGAAGCCATAGCATCTTCTACGGCCGATCCTTAACACTCACAGGGCGTCACTCCTCTGCATTCTATTGGTCAACACAGTTCCAAAATCTGGCTAGGTTCAGGAAGAGAGACATTGTCTGGCTATAAGAAGAGCACGTGGGATGTGATGTAGATCGCTGTGGCCAATTCTGGAAAATTCAGTCTCTCACAGCCCCATGTAATCTTTCTTTTCTTTCCTGAAGTCAACACTGTTCCTACTGGGGTATAATTATTTTCAGATCTACCCTGTGCCTTCACCGACATAGACACTATGGAACTTGGTTGGGGCTTCTGGGGAGATGGGAAGTGTGTTTAATTTTTACATAAGTGGGATCAACTATCTATTCTCTTGCATCTTGTATTTTCATTTAATAGGAATTAATTTATGAGTATGTGTAGATCTCTTTTTATTGGGGTATAGTATTCCACAGTTAGATTATGTTATAACTTATTTGACCATTTCTTTATTTTGATGAATGTTAATACTGTCTCTTGGGTTTTGTTTCCCATTATACACAATACTGCAATTAATATTCCTCTGTGCTTTATCTTATGCATGGAACAAAATGTGACTGTACACCCAGAAAGAGATGATAGGAAACTGCTTAGTGAAAGAGCACACCCACTTTTAATTTTAGTAGGGACCACAAAGCTTCCCTTGAAGAAGGGGAGATACACCAACGTTTCTAATAGAGTATTAAAGTGTTCATTCCATCATATCCTCACCAGCACTTGGTACTTTCAATCTTATAAACTCTTGCCTATCTTATGGGTAAAAGATGCCATATTGTATGTCATGGTTTCTTTTTCTTTTTTTCTTTTCTTTTTTTTTTTTTTTTCAGTTTTGGCTGGGGCTGGGTTTGAACCTGCCACCTTCAGTACATGGGGCCGGAGCCCTACTCCTTTGAGCCACAGGCACTGCCCTATGTCATGGGTTTTTAAGTTGTGGCTCCCTTCTCATGGTTATATTCACCATCTTTTCATGCTTTCATCAGCCATCTGCGTTTTTTCTCCTGGAAATTGCCTATTCATTTTCTTCACTTGTTTTTATATTTGGTTTCACTGAAAAGCAGAAAAAAACAAATTGAACAGCGAGATTTTTTTTAAAGCAGTTAAGTGGGAAAAAATGACAAAAGACTCTCAATGCTTATCAAGATTCATATTTTTTAAGTTGAGAAAAGCCACCCTATAATTAGAAATATCAAAATATTTTCTCTATATACATTTTTAATGGGAACATAACTTCTGAACCGTATGAAAATATTCTTAGTTGTTTCATATGAGGTGACAGCAGAGTTGATTTTTAAAAATATAGTTAAATAAAATTTCTCGGCATTATTTGTTGGCTGGAGCTTCCTCTCAGAGAAGATATTTATTTTATCCCTTAACAATTCTAAAATACAATGTCATCTCTTTCCGAACCACCTTCTGTCTTTAATTGATCTACTTGTTTTCTGTGATAGCACACCCTTGTTTTTATGTGTTGGTTTTTATGTTTTTATGTGTTGGGTAAAAAGGACACATTTACAACTATTTCTTCTTCCAAGCTGGAGATGTTGTCACTTGGTACAGGTGTGGTTTTTACTGGAGATGTTGTCACTTGGTACAGGGGTGGTTTTCATCACACGGTAGAGTGCCATGGTGCCTACAGTGGGTGGCATCACATCAAGAGTATATTCCCAGGTGCTGGATACAACATTTGAGTGTGTGGGATATTGGTGTTGTTTTTAGAATATTGGGATTATTTTCAATCCATCAGCTTTTTGAACTATTTAGAATTTGGTTTTTAGGGTTGGGTGCAGTGACTCTTGCCTGTAATCCTAGCACTCTGGGAGGCCAAGGCAGGTGGATTGCTTGAGCTCAGGAGTTCGAGAACAGCCTGAGGAAGAACAAAACCCTGTCTCTACTAAAAATAGAAAAACTGAGGCAAGAGGATCTCTTGAGCCCAAGAGTTTAAGGTGAGCTGTGATGACACCATGGTACTCTACCCAGGGGGACAGCATGACACTCTGTTTCAAAAAAAAAAAAAAATCCAAAATTAAAAGAAACAATTTGGTATTTGAAGGAATGAAGTGGATGAGGCTGACAAAGGGTTGGAAAAAGATTAGCTACAGAGGGAAATGGTGGAAAGCATTTTGGAGGAAACATGTACAAATGCTGGCATGTCCCAGAGCAGACTGATGGAGGATGGAACGTGGTTTGCGTTAGTGGAGGAGGAGGAGGCTTCCTTAGAGTCTGTCCTGGTGGGATAGAACCAGCCTACCTTGGCAGACCCAGTCTACCTTAGAACTGCATAGTCTGGGGGGTACAGAAGAGGCAGCTCCAAGAGCGAATGGTGCCCTTGTTAGCTCAATGTATACATAGTTTATTTACTCTTGAACTTGAAATTTATTTCTATAGTACTTATTAATGTGTCAAAGATTGTTCTAGACATTAGGAATATAGTAGGGGGAAAATGAACTAAGTCTTTGCCTTTGCCTTAAAGGAAGAGAGGACAGATATAGGTAAACCCATGACACATACGCATGCATAGACCTTACATACATCTGAGGGTGGAGAATGTTATGAAAAAAAATCAAGGAGGCTAAGGAGACAGAGAGAAGTGGTACTAAAAGGGAACTCTTTTCCTGGGGGTGTCAGACAGGTTGCTCTCTTGATGTGAGTTTCCAGCAGAGGCTGGAAGGGTAGTGACCACACAGGAACACAGGGCAGAGCCTGGAGCAGGCATAAGGAAGAGCGAGTGCCCTGGGTCCCGGAGTGGAAGAGTCCTGATGTGTTTTGAGGCAGTGAGGAGGCTGGAGCTGTAGGAACTGAGCAAGGCAATGAGTGGAGGGGAGGCTTGGGGTGGGGAGGGCTGAGGAGCCTGAATGAGGTCAAGGTGAAGACCTGGATCATGAGGAGGAGGTGAGATTTTCCAGGTAGGAAGTAGGACCATTTTGAGGCTACTGGTGACTATATGTACTTAAGCATACGTGTGGCTGTGTGAGTCCGGCGTGAGTTTGTAGCAACGTATGAGCGTGTGGATGTATGTGAATTTGTGTGTGTTAGTGTCTATGTGTGTCTGAATATGTGCGTGTGACTATGTGTGTGTGGTTGTTACTGTGTATGAGTGTCTCTGTGTGTTCATGTATGTCCCAGTGTGTGTACTTGACTGATCATGTACATGTGTTTACGTATGTGTGAGTATATGCATACTTATGTGTGGTTGTCTACATGTGTGTTTGTGTATCTTCATGTGTGTATATGTTTGTGTCCTCGTGTGTGTGTTTCTGCGTGTATGAGTGTTTAAGAGCGTGTGTGTTGTGTGTGGGTGTGTGTCCCTGCTAATACCCAAGACAGGAAAGGTCTCCAAGGGAAATGAGATAATGTTGGGAAGCCTCTCCTGGCATCCAGGCTGGAGCTCTATCCTTGCCATGGGTCACAGAACAGACCAGTGTCACTGATGAGGTCACAGAATGAAGTCAGGATCCTAGTGACCACGGGAAGCCAGTGTCCACTTTGGCTGGCGCCAGCTGGAGGCTTCAGCACAGCCCACGCTAAGTCCCATCCAGCAGCTGGAGTACCTCGACCCTGGACGCTGGTTTCAAATTATGAAACGCTACCTCACGGAACACAGGGGAGAACAGCCATCAACCGTGGGGACCACTCTCAGCTTGACCAGCCCTGAGTCCACTGAGGAGAGCTGGACAGGTGGGTCAACAGCAAGGGCGAGAGGACACAGCCAGTTGTGCTTCCTGGGAAGGCAAAAGTGCCAGGTTGCTGGCACCCTGTTACTATAGGGTTGTATTGACTATAAAAGTGGACGGTGGATGCCAGAGAAATTGATATTTATGGGATGTTTGGTGGGCCCAGGCTGTTGTTATGATTGTATGAAGTGATTTCAGGAAGTATAAGGATGACAATGTGAACTGGGAACTATTATGTATTTATTTGCCTCAGTTTCTTAATCTGACAAACGGGAATCACAGCAATGTAATTTCTTAGGGTTGTCTTACATATGACAGGAGTTCACCTTTGGCAAGCACTTACATGGTAATTAGCAGACAAAGTAAATGTTCAAGGAGAGGGCCAGATTGCTACCCCTCCCCCAACACCCCTCCCCAGTGAGATGGAGACGCCTCACACATGGAAAAGGGGAAAGTGGTGCTGGGTAGCTGGGACAGACCCAGCACATCTCATGTGCTACTTTTTGAATGGGCTTTATTGAGGTGCCATTTATATACAACCACGTCACCAATTTCAAGTGCACGATTTGAAGAATTTTGACATGTGTGCGTGCACATGTGATTACGTACACAACCAGCACCCTAACCGCGATACAGGACATAGTCAGGACTCCTAACCATCCCCTCATGCCCCTTATGGTTAGATCTCCTCAACCTAACCTGAGCTCCTGGCAACCACTGATTAGTCCTCTGTCCCTCTGAATTTGCCTTTTCTAGAATTCTAGAATGTCATCTAAACAGAAACACATACTCTGCGGCCTGTTTGGTTGGCTTCTTTCATTTAGCATAATGCATTAGACATTAATATTGCTGCACATATATATCTACAGTTCTTACTTTTTTTTATCCACAAATAGGATTGCATTGTATGATGTATCTGAGTCTGTTTATTTGATCTCCAGTTGATGGCCTTTTTGGTTTAGTTACATTTCGGTGATTGCATTAATACATTAGTCGATACTTAGCATCACATCCCTAATGTATCAATAAATGTATTTGTCTAGCCACCATTTAATGTCTTTCTGAGTTAAGTCAACGTTTTGATGATTGCATCTATATATTACTCAATCCTTATCATCACTCTGCGATGGGCATTATTATCATCTCCATTTTATGAGGACACAGGTGCAGGAAGGTGATGGCACCTGCCCAAGGGCCTTTAAAGCCTGTGTCTTTCTGGAGCTCCTGAGGTAGGTTGTGGCACCAATGTCTTGGAGGCACTGATGAAAATGTCCTTTGCTTCTCAGGGACCATAAAGAAAGAAGAGTCACCTCCACGGCCGGGACCGGCCATTCCCTGTGAGGAGGACATCTACCTTGCCGCCAGGGCTCAGGGGATCCTGGGCTGGAGCAGCTCGCCATCGTCTGAGAGCTCCTCTGAGTACCAGTCCTATTCCCAGTGCCAGTCCTGCTGCTCCTGCATGTGTGAGGATGAGAACACGTCCCCGCAGAGTGTCTGTGCCTTCTACACCCACGTGCAGACCGTGCGGGGCGTGGCGGTGGCCTGGGAGACAGAGTCCGGCTTCGAGCCGGTCAGCAGGAAGCCCCGCATCCGCGAAGCCCAGTTCATCAAGAGGCAGAGGCGGAAAGGCTCCTCCTTTGAGATGGCTTCCAACACCGACCTGTGCTGGGACTTGGAAGCCTGCAAGAACAACTGCGGCCCGCAGCCGGACGACGGGGAAGTGCTGGAGTGCTGCCTGCAGGAGCTGCGGCCCCCCCCAGACTGGCTGGTCACCACCAACTATGGGCTGCGCTGCGTGGCCTGCTGCAGGGTCTTCCCCTCGCTGGACGCACTGCTGGAGCATGCCCAGCATGGCATCCAGGAGGGCTTCAGCTGCCAGATCTTCTTCGAGGAGATGCTGGAGAGGAGGGCTCGAGGCCAAGTACAGGATCAACAGCCAGAGGAGGAGGTTGAGGAGGAGGATGAGGATGAGGATGAGGATGAAGATGAGGAGGAAGTAGAGGAGGAAGAGAAAAAGAAGAAGGAAGATGAGCAGAGCCCTTCTGAAAATAGCGCGAGTTCCCAGGCCCACAGCAAGGTGCCTCAGCAGCAGCAGGAGCAGTGAGCCGCAGGGGGCGGCCTAGCCCTGCCCGTATCTCCAGCACCTCGGGCTTCTCCTTCCCCAGTTGGCAGGATCAGAGGCTCAAGGGCAGGGAGACAGCACCAGGGTCGTGGGGGTGAAAGCAAGTGGAGTGGAAAGCATTGAGGGCCGGGAGACTGGACGGGAAGGAGCCTTCCCCAAGGGCACAACATTTCGACCAGAGTCCATTTCAAAACCCAAATCTAAAAAAGAGGGCTTGGAGTGTTTCTGATGGTGGGCACAAGATCTGCAATCTGCAAATGTGTGGCCAGAGAAATTTCTATTTTTGCTGGTGGACCAAGCATGTCCACACCTTTTTATATAAGTAGACATGACTCACAGGAGAGCCAACTGCAAATGAAGCTTTGGCCCTATTTTTTACATTGTTAGGAATCCGTCATATGCCCTATTCTATGTCTTATGTTATTGGGATTAAACTTGAATAAATCAAAAGTGAAGGCAGTGAGTGATTGAGTAACCATGCTGTCAGGTTGCACACATAGGAAGTTGCCATTTCTGTAGGGTGCAAGTTGGCGCGGACACCTGGAGACAGGTAGCTTCTTAGGACAAAGATGGGCAGGATGTCCTTCTGACCTATGAGAAGGACAAACGTTCATGTGTGTCAACTGTATGTGTTTCAATGTATATATAGTTTGCCATGAAATTCATCTGTACCCTCCCACCTGTCTCTGGCATGGGGCTACATTCATTCAAGAAAACCATTTCCATGGTCCACTGTGAGTTAGGTATGCTGATGGGGTAGATACCCCAAACTTCGTACTTCTAGAGAGAGGCAGTTAGAGGGGACAATTGCAAGGCAAGGAGGTGAATCTCACCAAGGAGATGTGGGGAGCCCAGAGGAGGGGCCTCAAACTCAAGTTGTTTGATCAGAAGGAAAATCTTTCCAAAGCACGTGATGCCTCACAGGGGCTTTGAGGACAAGCGTGGAATAAGCTGGACCAGGGTTGCTCAACTACAGCACTGTGGACATCATAGACTGAATAATTCTTTATTGGGGAGGCTGTCCTGTCTGCTGCAGGACATTGACCAGCACCCCCAGCCCCTCTGCCCATTTAATGTCAGTAGCATCTCCTCCCCATCAGTTGTGACAATCACAAATGTCTCCAGAGGTAACAAATGTCCCCTGGGGGTAAAAATCACCTCTGGCTGAGAACCACCGAGCTAAACAAAAGCCAGGACCATATTAGAGGGAACGACAGGTTACATTTGGGGATTGCCAGATGCTTGACCTGACTGGGTTGCTGGTGATATTTACTTGTTTATACACATAGAGTCCATAAGGTGTGTCAGGCACTGTACTAGTCACGAGGAACGACAGTGAAAAGAAGGCACAAAACAGACAGGGACGTCCAGGGCCCTGTGTGTCCCAGCCCTTTCTACCCTCTCCATCGCCCTTGCTTAGCATCCTCTGCCTCACTTGCTGTGCTCCAGACACACTGGCCTTTCTTAAAGCATCCAAGCGTTCATTCCTTTGCATTTGCCCCCCACTAAGTGGAAAGCTTCCATTGTCTCTTCCAGGTGACCCACTGTTCATCACTGAGGTTGCAATTTAACTATCTCCTTGGCAAAGGGCCCTTCCCCAACCACAGGGCCCTAGTGCGGTTAGTTTGAAGAAAAGTGACATGATCAGATTCATATTTTAAAAAGTTTACTCTGGGGCGGTGCCTGTGGCTCAAAGGAGTAGGGTGCTGGCCCCATATGCCGGAGGTGGCGGGTTCAAACCCAGCCCTGGCCAAAAACTGCAGGAAAAAAAAAACTTCACTCTGGTGTGTGTGGGATCTGGATTGGTATAGTAGCAAAAGCAGAACATGATAACGGGAGATAGCAGTTAGGACTGCAGTCCCCAGTCCCTAGGATGCTGCATGTTAGGGAGCCCAGCCGCCCACAGCAGGTCAGTGAGCAAAGCTTCCTCTGTACTTCCTCTGTACTTCCAGCTGCTTCTCATCACTGGCATCACTGCCTAAGCTCTGCCTACTGTCAGGTCAGCTGCAGAGGGTTCCTCGCATAGGAGCAGGGATCCTCTTGTAAACTGTGCACGTGAGGGATCTAGCATTCTCTGTATGAGAATCGAATGCAGTGTTTTTCAACCTTTTTTATCTCATGGCACACTTACATTGATCAAAAAAAAAAGAGTAAGAAAATATATACTTACTATGTTTCTAACTTCTTTGGAAAATAATTAATGCTTTTTTAAAACCTTTCACAGCACACCTAAGACCCTCTCGTGGCAAATCATTGATCTAAGGCCTGACAATGCTAGTGTCAGGATGGTCTAGTTGAAAGAAAACAACCTCAGGGGTCCCACTGATACTATATTATGTTGAGTTGTATATTTTGTGACATATAACAGTGTAATGATAATAGAAATAAAAGTGCACCATAAATGTAATGTGCTTGAATCATCCTGAAGCCATCTCCTCTCTACCCCCAGTCTTCTATGAAACCAGTCCATGGTGCCCAAAAAGCTGAGGGTCCCTGAGTTAGGAGCCTATTGCAGAAGTTCAGGCCAGGGTGATGGTGACTGGAAACAAAGCTGGTCACAAGCCAAGAAAGAGAAGAGTTTGTTAAAGACTTATTTGGGGAATAGAATCCAAAGGACTTGGGGATGAGTGCACGTGGGGTGGGGAATGAGGTTTGTTGGCAAGGTGAATTCCTAGGTTCCTAGCAGGAATAAATGGGGGGCTGTTGTGTAGTAATTGACACGGGGCACCTTGAGGGTGTGAGAGAGATTTGTGTGTACATGTGCATGTCAGCCTATTTGTGTGTGTGCATACACGTGTGTCTATGTGTGAACATGCATGTGTGAGCAGTGTCTGCATGTGGATATATGAGCCTAAGAGCTGGGATGGGGTGATACAGGTCCGTTAGGACATGGTCAATCTAAATGCTTATGGCACATCTGAGTAGCGATGCTGAATGGGAAGCAGGAAGGTCATGATTTCGAACTCAGAAGACAAGGCTGGACTTGAAACATGAAGTTAACAGCATATAAATGGTCCCCTGTTTAATCTTATGCCTATGGATGGATGGCACTAAGTAGAGAGCTGGCTGCAGTCACTGGTGCCCCGTGAAGTAGGGAGGAATGGAGTGGGGAATAATTCTTAGGGAGGACTCCAGGGGGCTGAGGATGAATGAAATGTTGCTCATTTCATTTTGCACATGAGGCTGTTGAGGGTGCTGATGACAGTGCTGTTGGGGGCTGAGAGGGCAGAGTTTAGATGGATGCTGTCAATGGTGGACGCGGCAAACCGCAGGAGGCAAGCATCGGACATTTCTGCTTTAAAAAGGAAAACAAGAAACGCTGTAGCTGGACCAAAGGACAATGAAAAAACAACAAAGATGAGAAAGAAAGCAAGTTTATAAGCCAGTGAAAAAGATCCAATAGAAAGGAAGAGCCTGAGAATTTAAGGAGAGAAGAAGGATGGAGAAATGTAAAGAGAGGAATCAGGCAGGGGAGAAAGGGCTGAGTGGATACGGAGAGATTGCCTTGAGAAGAGCAATTGCTCACTCTGGGTGGTGCCTGTGGCTCAGTGAGTAGGGTGCTGGCCCCATATACCAAGGTTGGTGGGTTCGAACCAGCCCCGGCCAAACTGCAACAGAAAACAGCCAGGCGTTCTGGCAGGCACCTGTAGCCCCAGCGACTAGGGAGGCTGAGGCAAGAGAATCGCCTAAGATCAAGAGCTATATGTTGCTGTGAGCTGTGATGCCACAGCATTCTACTGAGGGTGATAAAGTGAGACTGTGTCTGAAAAAAACAAACAACAACAACAACAACAAATGAAAAGAATAACTCTGTGCTCACTGTGGCAGCAGATGGGCAGTTAGGGGGCTGTGGAGGCAACGTGATGGAACTTGCACTTTTCTCCCCAGAAAATGGTTAGAAGCTCTGAAGGGATTTGGAGCAAGTCAGATTTGCATTTGAAAAGATCACTCTGGAGAATAGGGTCAAGAATGGGTGACCCTTAGCACAAGCTTAGCTGGTGACAAGGAGTTCATTTAAAGAGCTGATAGCAGGATCAATTCATGGGAAATTTAAAAGAGGGAAACCATATGCTATGGCTAGTGTTTGATGAGGCTGGTGAGATGAAGTTGTCTAGAATGACCTCCAGGGTTTTTTCTCCCCTGACTGGTGAAAATGTTGGTGCCATTTGCAAATAACGGAACACTAAAGGAGATCTTCTGGGACACTGATAGCCCCACCTTTGAACAAGCTGAATCTGAGATAGAAATATTCAGAAGACAGCTAGTTAGAAGCATGGTAGTCTGGAGCTTGGAAGCATGGTAACTAGGCTAGAGAGAGATTTGAGGTTGTCTACATACACTGGGGTTTGTGGTTGGCTGGGGCCATGCACTGTATGTGGGCCTCCTATGGTCCGCCTGCTGGTTCAAGTGCAGCCAGCAGCCAGGAAGCGTTCTTAGAGCAGGAGTCAGCTGTGGGTGGGACCTTGGCCTTTTCAAGGTGTAGCAAGGTCACGTACCTTGTAAATTCAGTGTGAAAAGGGCTGGAGGATCTATAGGAAGGAAAAAAAGGGCCCAAACTTTGTCCAACTCTTCTCAGAAGAGTCATCTGGTATTTTAAGGGGCTTAATATAGGCAGTTAGAATCCTACAACAATCTCAGGGAAGTTGAGTCTGCTGAGCACTAATGGGGAGGATAATAATTTTATTAAAAAAAAAGTACAAGAGAGAACTAAAATGAGGCATAGTATATCAGCTCTGGAATTGCAGCCTTTAAAAGACAAGTGTAGGCTCGGCGCCTGTGGCTCAATGGGCTAAGGCGCCAGCCACGTACACCTGAGCTGGCAGGTTCGAATCCAGCCCGGGCCCGCCAAACAACAATGGTGGCTGCAACCAAAAAATGGCTGGGCATTGTGGCAGGCGCCTGTAGTCCCAGATACTTGGGAGGCGGAGGCAAGAGACTCGCTTGAGCCCAGGAATTGGAGGTTGCTGTGAGCTGTGATGCCACAACACTCTATCCAAGGTGACAGCTTGAGGCTCTGTCTCAAAAAAAAAAAAAAAAAAAAGACAAGTGTATTTATGTGCTGAACTCTGATATTCAAAGGGCAAGGCATTGTTCTAAACACCTCATGAATATCAAATCGCACAATGCTCTTCACGATCCACTGAGGTAGGTTCCATTTTTATCTCTGTTTTATAGAGGACTCAGCTAAGACCTTATAAGGTCCTGCTTAGGCTGCCGGTGTATGGCAGAGTCCATTTTCACACCCAGGCATCCTGTCTCCAAGCCTATGTAATACTCATCTGATGCTGAGGTGCAAACTTTAACATAAAGACAGATGCAAGGTATTTAGGAAAGCAAATATGTCAATTCCACGGGCTGTATTTTCTTTAGGTTAAATAGCAGCACCTGGAGATCAGGGGCAGGTGAGACAATGGGTGTTCGTGGTAAACAAAGGATGACGATGACCTCAAGTAAGCAAACTATTAATGTAAAAGATAACTTCAGCTGACATGGGTGGGGAAAAGAGAGAAAATTATTCTTAATGTACCACTTGTTCTTAAAATGTAACTTAAACTCAAGTGAGTTAAACGTTCATTTGTGGTTTAAATGTCACTGCAACCTGGGACCTCCACAGATAAGATGAGCCTTAGGGTGAATTAGAGAAACTTGCAGAGGGCCCAGGGGACCTCAAGCATTTTAGATCCTGGCAACTTTACATCCTTTATTTTTCCAAACCAGAAAAAATATGTAACTCATTTTATGAAGCTCATATAAACCTTATAACAATGCCTGAAAAAGATAGCACTAAAAAAAGATCTCACTTATGACCATAAATTAATAGCTAATTAAATTTAACAGAGTATGATAATAGTAATTCACCATGACTGAAATTTAGTCATGTCTTTACTAAATATAGGTAAAAATTATTAACTCTAGCAACACTTCACATTGAAAGAAAAATCTATTTTGACAGATATTAAAAAGGCATAATAATCAGACCTAAACCCATGCTTTTATGGTCAGGTGAATTTCTGACAAGGTTGCCAAGATAACTTAATGGGGTGAAGAATAATCTTGTTAGCAAGTTGTTCTGGAACTATTGGATATCTGCATGTAAAAGAGTGAAGTTAGATCCCTACCTCACACCATATAAAAATAAACTAAAAATGGCAAAGACCTAAGAGCTAAAATTATAAAACTCTTAGAGAAAACATGGGTGTGAATTCTGAGAATTGAAAACATTCATAACTTGTACATGAATATTTCTAACAACATCACACAATACACATAATTCATATAATATAAAATGTAAAAACAATATACATGTTTTTCAAATGTTGAATGGATAAACACAATGCATACAATGAAACATAATTCAGCCATAGAATGAGATGAAGAACTGCTCCATGTTACGTATGGATGAATCTTGAAAACATTATGTGAAATGAAAGAAACCAGGCACAAAACACCACATAATGTATGATTCTGTGTATATGAAATAGCCAAATAAGCAAATTTATAGGGACAAAAAGCAGTTTGGTGGTTTACAGGAACTCAGGGGAAGTTGGGGAATGAAAATGACTGATAATTGATATGGGATTTCTTCTTGGGGTGATGGAAACATTGTGGAATTAGTAGTGATAGTTATACAACTTTGTGAATATATAATAAACCACTGAACTATACGCTGTAAAGAGATGAATTTTATGGCATATCAATTATATACAACAACCACTCCTGTTAAAAATTTCTTAGAAAATAAGAACAATTTTTTTTTGCCAGATGATATAGAATATTTATTTCAAACTAAAAAACAAAGATCTAGTGGTACTCCCATTGAAATCTGGTAAAGAATGTCATGTATTATAATTTTTCTTTGACATTTCTCTGGAAATTATAACCAATTCATAAGATATGAAACAGAAGTGTTATATATAATAGATAGAAAATTATAATTTTGAGAAAAAGATATATTCTCTTCACATGTGCAGTTGAGTTAACTAAAAATCACTAAAAAAGAGATAAAAGATTGAGAAATAAGAGTGATATTGAAAGCATCCTTGTGTATTAGACATGACTAAGGGCAGTACCTGTGGCTCAAGGCGTAGGGCGTCAGCCCCATATACTGGGGGTCAAAACTGCAAAATTAAAAAAAAAAAGAAGAAGAAATTAGATATGACTAATTAGAAAATAACATGAACAACAGTCCATCCACTAGATAAATGGATCTTCATGGAAATACTGCAAGAGCAATGAAGTATCCAAGTGATTATCTCTAGTTAAGAATTCTTGATCTATTTTTTTGTAGTTGTCATTATTTTATGTTTTCTAAATTGAGCAACTATGGCTTCCAGAATAAAACCATTAATCAAATATTATCTCAGGAGTGAGTTTGGCAGCCTTCCCAGTTCACATTTGTGGTCTGCAGACCACCCCGTGAGAATCCCAGCTCTTAACATCTTAATTCTTGGTCTTTCAGAATTAAACTAACTTCAGTTTTAAGAGCACTTTATAATGGATGAGGTTCTGGCCAGCTCAAGGCAGTTAAGTCACAAATCTCTTTTTGAGATGTGTCCTCATTTCCTACAAAGGGTGAAAGCTGGGAGAGGGATATCTTGAAAGAGAACCAAGCTAGAAAATCAGTTGAACGGGTGAAGATGACAAGTCCGGGAAAGGAAATGACGTCGTGTACCCAGGCCCAAAATGGAGACTCTGGGGAGGGAGTTGAAGGGAGATGCAGGAGAGACAAAAAAGTTGGCAAAGGAAGCTGAAGGGGAAAGTAGAGTTAAGAAGAACATATGATACACTGTGTGGGAGGCGACACCACAGAGGGGTCTGGGCAGTGGGAGTACTGGCAGAAGATGGGAGTCCCATCAAAGACTGTGGAATCCTTATGGGCCTTCCCATGGCAGTCAGCAGCCTCTGAGGTGCTCAGTAATGGATACTGTTATGGGTTGAATTGTGTCCCCACAACATTGGTCCATGGAAGCCTTAACCCCAGTACCTCAGAATATGACTGCATTTGGAAATAGGGCTTTTAAGGAGGTAATTAAAGTGACATGAGCACACATGGAGGGGAGCCTCATCCCAAATGACTGGTGTCCTTATGAGAAGGATGGATTAGGCCATGGATAGGCTCTGAGGGAAGAGGACACGGAGAGGACAGCCATCTAGAAACCAAGGGGAGAGGCCAGGAGAAACCAACCCAGCTGACATGGTGATCTTAGACTTTTAGCCAACTGGACTATGAGACAATAAATCTCTATAGTTTAAGCCACCTGATCTATGGCATTTTGTAAAAGGCGAAAGATTTATGCCATCTGAAGAGAAACCAGAGTATACCCATGGCATTTTGTTAGCAGCCTGAGAAGACAAAGATAGATCCTGAGAGGCTGGAGCCAGAGGCAGGAAGACAGAGCCACAAAGACTCGACTAGGTCTACATTTCAGGGAGGGAGCCTTCCTGGTCAGGGGTCCTGAGGAACACAGGCACACAGTGAGGAATAGCATACGTACTTTTGGGAATAAGAGGCTAACTTTTGGCAAACCTGGCGGTCTCTGGCCCTGAGCTTGCAAAGTGCTGTGGGCACCTATCAGAGAGTTTTGCAGAAGGAACTGGGTGTATGACTGTGTGGTGGCACTTCAAGCTTCACCTGCTTCTTCTCCTGGTGTGATTGACAGATAGGACCCAGGGGGAAGTGAGCTGGGCACAGACATGGTGAGGATGTGCTGAGCTGTGGGGAAGGTAGAGCAAGGAGGTTGACAAAAATGTCAGGTCTATAGCTTAAATCCTGAGTACCGGGAACCAAACCTTGTGAGTGCCTGAGTGTGTGTGAGTGTGTGTGCAGGGGGTACCTATTGCTTTGCCCTAGACCATGCTTTATCCCTAACCTGGGGCCAAGTGCAACAACCCTGTGAGAAGGTTCACCAATGATGCACAAAGCTCTGAGGCCCCTCTCTGAGCACACACTCAGGAGCTACTGAGCAGAGCGGGGACATCAGTCTTAGAAGAGAGTGAGAATTCCCTTAGATGTTTGGCATACTTGAGTATTACCCTTTTCAAAGCCCAAGAAACATTCTTCTTCAACATAAGCCCATGGTGACTTAAATTATTGTGTTGCCAGCATCTCTGGTTTAGGGATTTTGTGATGTGGGCTAATCTTACTGGAGTTAGATGATATCTCAAAGTAGTTTTGATTTGCATTTCTCTGGTGATTAAGGATGGTGAGCATTTTTTCATGTGCCTGTAGACCATATGCCTGTCTTCTTTAGAGAAGTTTTTCTTCGAGTCCTTTGCCCACCCTGAGATGGGATCACTTGTCCTTTTGTTGCTGGTGTGGATGTGGAGAAAAGGGAACACTTCTACATTGCTGGTGGGAATGCAAACTAATATATTCCTTTTGGATGGATGTTTGGAGAATACTTAGACATCTAAAAATAGACCTGCCATTTGATCCTATAATTCCTTTACTTGGTATATACCCAGAAGACCAAAAATCACATCACAATAAAGATATCTGTACTAGAATGTTTATTGCAGCCCGTTTCATAATTGAAAGAAGAAGCCCAAGTGCCCATTGACCCACGAATGGATTAATAAACTGTGGTACATGTATACCATGGAATATTATGCAGCCTTAAAGAAAGATGGAGACTTTACCTCTTTCATGTTTACATGGATGGAGCTGGAACATATTCTTCTTAGCAAAGTATCTCAAGAATGG
>CAUYRH010007905.1:0-14976 GCA_963574655.1 Perodicticus potto
TTTTTTTGAGACAGAGCCTCAAGCTGTCACCCTGGATAGAGTGCTATGGCATCACAGCTCACAGCAACCTCCAATTCCTGGGCTCAAGCGAGTCTCCTGCCTCTGCCTCCCAAGTAGCTAGGACTACAGGCGCCCGCCACAGTGCCCGGCCATTTTTTGGTTGCAGCCGTCATTGCTGTTTGGCGGGCCTGGGCTGGATTCGAACCCGCCAGCTCAGGTGTACGTGGCTGATGCCTTAGCCCGTTGAGCCACAGGCACCGAGCCTTACATGGTGCTTTTAAGAGTCTCCTTAAGAGAAAAGGAGGGTGGCGCCTGTGGCTCAATGGGTAGGGTGCCGGCCACATATACTGAGGCTGGCAGGGTTGAACCCGGCCAGGGCCAGCTAAAACAACAATGACAACTGCAACAAAAAAATAGCAGGGCATTGTGGCCAGTGCCTGTAGTCCCAGCTACCTGGGAGGCTGAGCCAAGAGAATCAGTTGAGCCCAAGAGGTCGAGGTTGCTGTGAGCTTTGATGGCACAGCACTCTACCAAGGGTGACAAAGTAAGAGTCTATCTCAAAAAAAAAAAAAAACACGGGCTTTCATGAGCTCTCTAAACCAAGAAATTGAAAAGGGAACAAACATCTCTGTAATTTGAAAGATCTTCAAAACATAGAAAACAACTTTCAAAACAAATTATTGTTCTTCTTCAACTGTCCTAGCACCTAGCATCAGTCTTACAAACAAAACAAATATGTAGCTTGTGTAAAGAATACTACTAACAATGAGAAAGCTTGGTGTTTCTTTATTCTGATCATTTTATTCCTTTAACTGAGGGATTACAAAATCAAGCAGAAGTCCACAGGCATTCATCGTTTGATCATTAATTATGTCCTTTAGTCTGAGAAGGTCCCGAAATTAAGTAAACATGAAAATCTGCTGCCTTCAAAGGGAAAGACGAATTGATTGTTCTAGGTAGCAGGCTTAATTGCATTTGTTTCTCGATGATTTTTAATTCTGCCAGTACCATCTATATGCCAGCCCTGTGTCTCCATAGCCTGTTCAGTTATAGGGGTGCAACCTACAAATGGGTTGCTGACAAAAGCCTGCTGATCCACACCCCTTTACTTTGGCTTCATTGTTACACAAGTGTAATAAGAGTCAGCAGTATGTAGGTATGTTTTTTTGTTTCTTTGTTTTTTGAGACAGAGCCTCATTCTGTGCCATGGGTAGAGTGTCCTGATGTCCTAGCTTACAGCAACCTCAAAGTCCTGAGCTCAACCAATCCTCCTACCTCAGCCTCCCAAGTAGCTGGGACCACAGGCACCTCCCACAATGGTGGGCTAGTTTTTTTCTATTTTTAGTAGAGCCAGGGTCTGGCTCTTGCTCAAGGTGGCCTCAAACTCATGAGCTCAAGCAATCTCTCCACCCACCTTGGCCTCCCAGAGTGCTAGGATTACAGGTGTGCACCACTGCACCTGGTCTCTGTGTATATTTTCTGTGGAAGCCCAGGGATGCTGTATTAAGAGACCCTGGCCAAACTGCTAGTTTCTAAGGCTCTCAGTTCCCTGTTTTTCTCATCTGTGGAATAGGGTTAATAGCCTCATAAATTTTATGTCTATGAAATCAAACTAGAAATAAATAGATTAAAAGAGCTTGAAAGAGCTTTGTAAGTGATAAAGCTGTAATACATTATTAAACCAGCTGAGTTGGTAGAAGACTGTCTTTGACAAAAAACTGCCCCTGGAGATTTATCAGTTCATAGGTAATCTAATACTTAAATACACTATAAATGGTTACTAAATTCAAAAGACAAATCAATCAAGGAACTATAAATTACAAGTAGAATTCTTTAGTATTATAGGTGTTAGAATTAAATTTTATTTGAACCTTATGCTAGAAATCATATAGGTGATATAGGTGATATTTTTTTTTTAGAGACAGAGTCTCACTTTGTCACCCTTGGTAGAGAGCCAGGGCCTCATAGCTCACAGCAACCTCAAACTCCTGGGCACAAGCGATTCTCTTGCCTCAGCCTCCCAAGTAGCTGGGACTACAGGCGCCCTCCACAACGCCCAGCTATTTTTAGAAATGAGGTCTCGCTCTGGCTCAGACTGGTCTTGAACCTGTGAACTCAGGCAATCCACACGCCTTGACCTCCCAAAGTACTAGGATTACAGGCATGAACCATCTCACCAGGATTAGGTGATTTTTTTTAATGCCAATTTTATTCACGCCTTCACAGGCCTTCAGGATTAAAGTACTTTTTAATGATTGATTATGTGCACACTTCACTTCCCTAATAATACTTCATAAAAACACTTTTCACTCGTACACATATCTGTCTAAAAGGCTCAGATCAACACAGCCCTCCAGTAGTCATAGTCTTATTCACAGAGTAGAAAGGAATAGAAAAACCCATGATATCTACAGCTATCCACCACTACAAAGAAAAAGCAAACTGAAACAACAAAATTAAAGGCAAATATTACTTTTCCAAACACAGACTAACTATTCATACAAATCCTGTTTTCCAAACTCACAAACACTCAAAAGTAACATAATAACCCTCTTTAAAACACAAGACTGACTATCACTAAAGCTTAACCAAAAATCCCATGATGGAATGCTTATGTTAAAATGTCCTATTTACAACTGGATGAATTTAAAAATTATAATTTTGCAATGCAGAATCTGTACAATTAGGAATTGTGAGTGAAAATAAGGATTTGAGAAATACACTGAATATTTTCATCTCTTTTCTTGCACCAGAAAAGCCTGCAAAACATCAACAAAATAAAATCTTTGAAAATCCTGACTGTATTTTCAGTTGACTTAAAAGTTTTAACCTCTCAATCTCTCTCCTAAATTCTGATCTTAAATAAGCACATGTGCCCTAAATTTCTTCTTTACCAGACCTGATATTTTCTTGCAACAAAAGCAGACTACTGTGAGATATAGGTAGCCTTGTCTTTTTAAAGATTACATAACTTCTCTCTAATCCATGTTGATGTCTGCAGCTAACTCATACCCAATGTAACTGAAAATAGAAACGGAACTGTTAAGACTTCCATTTGTTAATAATTGAAATTGTTTTTTAATTTGCAGAGAACTGTATCTCTGGAATAACTTTCTTAATAAATTAATCAGAATTATCAAACAGCAAACACTTCATGCTAAGCCAAAGCCAACTAACTAGGTGAGTCATGTTGTATTAATACCATACACAGAACAGCCTACAGTAAAGGAAAAGACAAGAACTAAATGACTTTTTAAAAGGCTAATTTCTCATTCCCTTAATGTTTTTCGGGTTAAACCGAAGTATAATGCATCAGACCCCAAATACACATGGAAATGTATATATAGAGTTCTAGACAGAAAAATAAAATCTGAATACGTGTTCCGAAAAGGCCTGCTTAAGTAAACACACACACACACACAACGTAAAACTCAAGAAAGCACAGCTGTGCACCACCTTTCCCCACTTTGCCCCATTTTTTTCTCTTCATTTCCATTCTGGGGTTAAATAAGTACTCTTATTTCCAGATAAAAGGGAAGAAACCTGTTGGAATGAATTTTTAGAAAATAAACACTATAGATGAAGCAGAAATAAGTTGCTCTGAGGAAGTTGTCGACCCATTATTTACATACGACCAAAAGATACTCCCACTATGTGTTACCATCAGTGAAGATGCCACCTGATAATTTGCAGGAAAGATGAAATCTCAAACCCCAGAGGCAGCTGCTCTCCCAAAAAGGAAAAACAAAAAACTGTGGATCTTCACCCAGGCAGCTTCAGAGATGCAGGCACCGCAACTGGCGAGGTCCGGAAATTCAGAAGAAGCCCTGTCACTCACAAGTGCAGCATCTCCAGGGTCAGGCAAGGGGGTTGGGTACTCACTCGTGGCCGTCTCGCCTTCGCGGAAGAAACCCAACAGCCCGGGTTTGCAGCGTGCAGACTGCTGAGCCCGCACCCTGAGGAGGAGGAGGAAGATCCGAAAGAGGGGAGCGGGCGGAGGAAACCGCCCCCGGCGCGGTCCCCGAGCGAGCGCGGAGCTCGGAGGCGCTCGAGCTCCCGGCCGCTGGCGCGCGTCGGCGGGGCGGGGCGAGGGCGCGGGGGCGCGCGCTTACCTCGCGCCGCGGGCGGCCTGGCGCGCGCGCCGCCGCCGCCGCTGATCCTCGGTTTGCAGCCACAGAGTCCCCGAGCACAGCGCCCCGGCGCAGCAGGAGGGGCCGCGGCGGCAGGCGCCCGAGCTTTTCCTCCCCTGGCCCCACCGCGCTGGCCCTGCTGCGGGCATCCGTAGCTGCAAGCAGCGCATTAACGTTCGCCACCTAGCCATCCTTCGGGCGGGCCGTCGCTGAGTCACTCATTGTGACCTTGGAATCTGGCGTCCCGGCCAGCGGCAGCCCAGCGCAGACCGCCTCCCGTGCCCTTACCAACATGGCCGCCCCCGAAGCCATCTTGGTGAAGGAGGCGCCGTCCTGGAGCTCCCCGCGGCTCACGCTGCGGCTACTGCGGGAGCCCTGCTGAGACCTTTTTGGCTCCCCTGTCCTCAATCAAATGCTAATTTTCATCTCGCATGAACACATTCCTGGACACCAGCCTCAACTGCTAAGACTAGGTGAGCTCCTGGTGGCCTACTGTTAGGCGCTCACAGCCAGATCAATGATAGTGCAAAAGCACTTACAAACGACCCATGGCGCTAAAAGCCTGGAACTAAGCTGTAATTTGAAGTGTGCACAGTTGGTATTGAATAGGAATGGAAACACTACCTTACCACTGTGTGCTCATTTATTTTTCTTTTTTGAGACAGAGCCTCAAGCTGTCGCCCTGGGTAGGGTGCTGTGACATCACAGCTCACAGCAACCTCCAATTCCTGGGCTCAAGCGAGTCTCTTGCCTCCGCCTCCCAAGTCGCTGGGTCTACAGGCACCCACCACAACGCCTGGCCATTTTGGTTGCAGCCGTCGATGTTGATTGGCCGGCCAGGGCTGGATTCGAACCCACGAGCTCAGGTGTACGTGGCTGGCGCCTTTGCTGCTTGAGCCACAGGCGCTGAGCCTGCTCATTTACTTTTAAAGTGAGGTCACAGTTTGTTGGTACACAAGAAGCTACAGGCGCTGGGCCTGCTCATTTACTTTTAAAGTGAGGTCACAGCTTGTTGGTACTTAAGAAATGTGCATCCTTTTTTAAATCCTAGGATAATGACAATAATAGCATAAAATTGAGATTCAGAGTTTCTTACTGGGTTTGCATTTTTAAACTGCAGCATGAAATCAGTTGTTTGAAGAAGTAACTTAAGCACAGGCAGATCTCAATAGAATTCAGCAATCACTGGTGGGGCAAACCGATTTCTCAATAAAAGTCTTCCAGGGCTGTGTCCATAGGTGTGAAAGAAATAGCCTCAATCTGGGATTATCTTGGCAAAACGGAAAAGAAGAGAGCTTGGCACCTGTAGCTCAGCGGCTAGGGCGCCAGCCACATACAACGAAGCTGGCAGGTTTGAATCCAGCCAGGGCCTGCCAAACAACAGTGACAACTACAATTCAAAAGTAGTCGAGTATTGTGGCGGGCACCTGTAGGCCCAGCTAGTTGGGAGGCTGAGGCAAGAGAATCCCTTAGGGGCGGTGCCTGTGCCTCAAAGGAGTAGGAAGCCAACCCCATATGCCAGAGGTGGCAGGTTCAAACCCAGCCCTGGCCAAAAACTGCACACAAAAAAAAAAAGAGAGAGAGAGAGAGAATCGCTTAGGACCAAGACTTTGAGGTTGCTGTGAGCTGTGATGCCATTGCACTTTACTGAGGGCAACATAGTGAGGCTGTGTCTCAAAAAAAAAGAAAAGAAACACAGGCCCTAAATACAGATAAGCCTGGCAGAGGGGGGTGGTGATAGAGCCCAGCATCTAGCCATCTGCAAAAAACAGGTCCTAAACGCAGGTAAGCCTGTCAGAGGCAGGTGGCAATGGAGCCCAGCATCCAGCCCTCTTCAAAAGCCAGCCAAAAAACTGCACACCAAACTGTTCTACATTTTGAAAGCGAATGTGCCCGTGTGATATTTTAGGAATGTAAAGAACTTAATGCCCAAATGTGAACTTATCTCCTCAGGCTAGCTTGCAGTTCTGGCTTGAGTGTGATTAAGTGCTGGTTGCATCTGGGTGAGTCACAAGCTTAATACCTGGCCTGCAAAGGCAAAAAAAATAATAACAGCATACATACAGTCCTACAGGGTAAATCGAAGTTACTGCTCAGTTCTTCATGAATTCTTGACTAAGGTACTTTTAAAAGATGCCCTGTATTCCCCTCAAGATTTCAATGCCATTTTATTTTGTTTTGTTTGTGACAGAGTCTCACTTTGTCACCCTCAGTAGAGTGCCATCGCCTCATAACTCCCAGCAACCAGAACCTCTTAGGCTCAGCAATTCCTCTTGCCTCGGCCTCTCCATTAGCTGGAACTATAGGCGCCACCACACCTGACTAGTTTTCTATTTTTAATAGAAATGAAATCTCTCCGCTCAGCTCCTGTGGCTTAACGGGCTAGGGCGCCAGCCACGTGCACCTGAGCTGGTGGGTTTGAATCCAGCCCGGGCCCGCCAAACAACAATGACACCTGCAACCAAAAAATGGCCAGGTGTTGTGGCGGGCGCCTGTGGTCCCAGCTGCTTGGGAGGAGGAGGCGGGAGACTCGCTTGAGCCCAGGAATTGGAGGTTGCTGTGAGCTGTGATGCAACAGCACCCTATCCAGGGTGACAGCTTGAGACTCTGTCTCAAAAAAAAAAAAAAAAAAAGGAAAAGAAATGAAATCTCCTCATGTTGCAGGAAGGCGAGGCCCAACAGAGAGAAAGAACACCCAGATACTGTGTTTATAAGAGGAAGGGTTTTATTCATCGGCAGGGAGCTTACAGCACAGAAGAAGTCCAAATGGACACGCTCCCTGACTGGCTTGATCTTTCCCTTTTTATTGGCAGTCCAAAAGTTCCAACCCATAAGTACCTTTTCACTGGCCAATTTGAATTAAGTGGGAGTTGCTATTCCAGCCCCCACAGACCTGAGGATTTCACAGAAGTAGAGATTTCCAAGTTCCAGGAAGTTAAGTTTACAAATTCCCAAGAGCTGAGTCACCATGGAGAGGACCCTGCAGGTGTGTCCTTGTGGTCTCCTTGAGCAGACCTGTTCTCCTAGACCTCACCCTTCTCAGGTATCCTCTCTCATCCCCCCTTTTGAGGCTTCAATATATTTTAATTTGGGTTCTCAATATCAGCTTGCTTCTGCAGGTACCAATATTAATCACTTTCCAGCACTTAGTTTTTTAGGAACTGTGACTCCTCTTCGGTTCTCTACTCAGGCCTTAATAGTACCATGATGGTGGGCTAATATACATACAAGTTTTTACTTTTCCCTGTGTCACATTTCTCCTCCCTTTTTCCCAAAGTCCAAAGGCCAATTAAAACCAGTCCCAAGAGGAGTGTCCTCAGGCTTCAGCCATGCATTGACCAGCCTGCTCCCAGTAGATGGCTGGAACAAGGCATGTTGACCAAAAGTTGCCTTGACTTCCCAAGAGGCAGTAAAGCCTTATTCAGCCAGCTGTGATGACTCCAGGTGAGGATTCGTTCCACCTTCGCTGCCGTGCGTGTGGTCAGGATAATGATGTAAAGTCCTTTCTACCTTAGTTTGAGGGGGACCAGGTTCTGATCCTTGACCTAGACTTGATTCCCTTGATCCCACAGAGAAAGGATGTACAGACGCAAAAGACTAAACAGAACACAGTTAATTACCCAAGTGAAGATTTTTCTTGTTACTCTTTCTAGGACTTTTGTCTATCCTGGGGATAGACTGGATTCCTGGGGATACCTTCGGTTCTTGGTGCACGTTGAACTGGTTGCAGGTGACAAATTGTTGACTTATGGTTTTGGCCAGGGTGCCAGGTAGGAGATGTAGAGGCACCGGGCCAACAACTTCACCAAAGGCTCCTGTCCCAGATGACTGCTCTCATGCATGGCTGTCACCACAGTGGCTCCTAGAAGCTGAGGGACTGCTACTTGTCCATTTGGCATCTTTATCCATCCTCCCTGTATTTCCTGGCTCCCCTCCACTGTCAACCATGCCTTCTCTTCCTGGGAGTAGATAGATGAGAGCTCCAGAACGCGTGGGATGAGGGGAGCCACTCGTGACACCTGCCCTTTTTGCCTCAGTACCAATCCTAGTGTTTCTTTTAGTGGTGGTGGAAGCATCTCATTGATGTCCATGACAGTGCCTCACTGCCACTGTTCAGGGTTTCCATACTGCCTCTAGTAACTGAAGTATCTCCTGTTGATACTTAATGTCCTTTCCCCCAGAATTTAATAGTCCCTTCTCCTTGTACAATGCCCTGTGTACTTAAAGAGTCAGAAAAGCATACTTGCAGTCTATGTAGATATTCACACTTTTCCCTTGACTTAGTTCTAAGGCTCGAGTCAAGGCAATTAACTCAGCCTTCTGAGCTGATGTTCTACACAATTTGGCCAGTCTCTAAGGCTGGGATTTAATACACAGCCTCTTTTTCTTTGAACCATTTTTCTGTCTCCAATTTATCTCTTTACTAAAGACAAATTATAGCAGAACTAACTTAGTTGCCAAAATAAACTGTACCTTCTTTATACTAGGTCTGATTATTTGCGTAAAGTGCATTAAGAATAATTATTAGCCATCTAGGCTCTCCTTTCCTTTAAAATTGGCTTTGCTACAATGCCCGGCTACTTTGTTGTTGTTTTTGTTGTTGTTGTTGTTGTTGTTGCAGCCATCATTGTTTGGCGGGCCTGGGCTGGATTTAAACCCTCCAGCTCAGGTGTATGTGGCTGGCACATTAGCTGCTTGAGCCACAGGTGCCATTGTGGCAGGTGCCTGTAGTCCCAGCTACTTGAGAGGAAGAGGCAGGAGAATCGCTTGAGCCCAGGAGTTGGAGGTTGCTGTGAATTGCAATGCCATGGCACTCTACCCAGGGTGACAGCTTGAGGCTCCATCTCAAAAAAATAAATGAATGAAAAATAAAATTGGCTTTGCTGGAACCTTTTATGAGTAATGTCAGGTTAGACATGAAAGCCTTCCACAAGCCTAGGTTTCATCTCTGCCATTAGATAACTGTATGCATTGGGTAAATTCCTCTTCTCTTGAGGTCCCCAAGCACATTTCGATTCCTGACCTGTCAGAAAGCGACAACTTTCGTGTCTTACTACAGATCAGGAAATGTTACTGATGGGTATCTGGCCAGTTTTTCCAAAGGACTTTTTTATTGGCCTTATAAAGTCTACCTTAATTCCTTAACACAGTCTGGACACCTCTTGGAAATGCTATTCCAGCCAAAGCCTTGGTAAAATAACCAGTGCCTTCGTCATGTCCTATAGAACAAAACAGATTTTTATTGAACTTATGCAAATAACTGTATTGTCAGAAATTAAGAATAGTTACAGGCTCAGTGCCTGTGGCTCAACGGGCTAAGGCGCCAGCCACCTACACCTGAGATGGCGGGTTTGAATCCAGCCCGGACCCACCAAACAACAATGATGGCTGCTACCAAAAAATGGCCGGGCATTGTGGTGGCACCTGTAGGCCCAGCTACTTGGGAGGCAGAGGCAGGAGACTTGCTTGAGCCCAGGAATTGGAGGTTGCTGTGAGCTGTGATGCCATAGCACTCTATCCAGGGCGACAGCTTGCGGCTCTGTCTCAAAAAAAATAATAATAATAAAATAAATAAATAAATAAAAGTCTGCTTTTAGTCTGAAGGTACTCAATTTCCAAAGACATCAGGAATTTGAATTGAAGCAAATTCATCAGCCTCTCTTTTTTTTTTTTTTTTTTTTGAGACAGAGTCTCAAGCTGTCACCCTGGATAGAGTGCCGTGGCATCACAGCTCACAGCAACCTTCAATTCCTGGGCTCAAGCGAGTCTCCTGCCTCGGCCTCCCAAGTAGCTGGGACTGCAGGTGCCACCACAACGCTCGGCCATTTTTTAGTTGCAGCCGTCATTGTTGTTTGGCGGGCCCGGGCTGGATTCAAACCCGCCGTCTCAGGTGTACGTGGCTGACACCTTAGCCCACTGAGCCACAGGCGCTGAGCCAGCCTCTCTTAATATTTCTTTTTTTAGATGAATTATTGCTGACAATATACATTAGGACGGACTAATATTTTATAATATTGGAACATACATATAACCATAACCCACACAAAATTAATCACCATTTCATGTTTGACAATGTTTCCCTATATATTTTTAATAAATCAAATGAGTCTAATTTGTTTTTCTCAGGTTTTCAGTGGTCTTAATATTTCACAAAGATCAAATTTAGAGCTGTGTTTTTGTTTTGTTTGTTTTATTTTTTTGCAGTTGTCATTGTTGTTTAGCTGGCCTGGGCCAAGTTTGAACCCTCCAGCCTCGGTAATGTGGCCAGTGCCACAACCACTGTGCTTCTGGCGCTGAGCCCCAAATTTAGAATTTTGATTTTGGAAGATTTGTCAACTATCAAAGGCTTAAAACATTTGTTCAAACAAGATTACAAGCCAAAGGATTTTAAAGTAAATACATAGTCAACTGGATCACATGTAAACTCCTTCACAAATTCCCTTTTATGAGCTTCATTTAACCTGCACAGACAATCTACAAACATTCTAAACTTTCTTTACCTTTCTTTTACAACCATTCTGTTTCAGGATGAAATTTATCACACGAGATTTTTTTTTTTTTAATTAAATCATAGCTGTGTACAGTAATGCAATCATGGGTACAATGTGCTGGTTTTATTTACCATTTGAAATATTTTCTTTTTGGGGGGGGATGGAGACAAAGTCTCACTTTATCGCCCTTGGTAGAGTGCTATGGCGTCATACAGCTCACAGCAACCTCCAACTCCTGGGCTTAGGCGATTCTCTTGCCTCAGCCTCCCAAGTAGCTGGGACTACAGGCACCTGCCACAACGCCCGGCTATTTTTCTGTTTTGCAGTTTGGCCAAGGCCAAGTTTGAACCCACCACCTTCGGTATATGGGGCCAGCACCCTACTCAATGAGCCACAGGTGCTGCCCACCATTTGAAATATTTTTATCGAACTGGTTAACACAGCCTTCACTGCATTTTCTTAGTTACTGTGCTAAGACATTTATACTCTACACTTAGTAAATTTAACATGTACCCTTGTAAAATGCACCATAGGTGAATCACACAAGATTCTTTCCTTACACAATGCCATTTTCCTTTCTCTCTAATTTCTCTTATTCCCAAAAACCCACTCCCCACAAAACAGGATCACAGTTCACTATGAAGTCAACCATTCACTTGGCCAAACTGATAATTACAAGGTTTAAAAGGCAAGAATCTTATCCTTTGACAAAGACTCGGTTTCCCCAATAATTTATTTATTTTATTTTATTTATTCATTCATTTATTTTTTAGAGACAGAGTCTCACTTTGTCACCCTCAGTAGAGTGCAGTGGCATCACAGCTCACAGCAATCTCCAGCTCTTGGGCTTAGGCGATTCTCTTGCCTCACCCTCCCCAGTAGCTGGGACCTGCCACAACACCTGGCTGTTTTTTTGTTGCAGTTTGGCCAGGGCCGGGTTCGAATCTGCCACCCTTGGTATATGGGGCCAGCACCCTACTCACTGAGCCATAGGTGTCGCCCTCTCCAATAATTTAAACAACCAAATTATTACATTTTACAAACAAGAGACTTTTTTTTTCTTTTTTTTTTTTGCAGTTTTTGGCCGGGGCTGGGTTTGAACCCATGGGGCTGGTGCCCTACTCCTTTGAGCCACAGGCGCCACCCACAAGAGACATTTTATGAAATATAACATTGATACAGGATTTTCCCACTCAGGACTGGACAGGGAACCCCCATTTTTCAGGCTCAGATGAGCTCAGACATCAGAATCCCATCTCTAGGCACAAACATGTTGCAGGCCATACCCTCTGAGTCCTAGCAAGGTCAAGAATGAAGCAGCCCCAAACAGTTTGGATGGCTCCATCCTGACTAGGAGCACAAACCCCAATCCCCTCCCACAACAAAGACCTAATAACTTTGCCCAAGGTGAGGGGCTACATTCATTCATCTGCTAGAACACCCGTTCAGTTTGTAAAGGTATTTTTCCATCTACCAAGTCCTGGCCAAAATATCTGTCAGGGCCAATTACTTACCACTAGACAAAGGACCCATGCAGGAGACCTCCAACTTGGGCCTTCTCCCCCCTGCCAGTAGTTCTGGCACTCTCCACTATCTCTGTTGCAGGAAGACAAGGCCAACAGAGAGAAAGAGCTCTCAAACACCACGTTTATAAGAAGAAGGGCTTTATTCACCAGCCAGGAGCTTAAGGCACAGAAGAATTTTGAATGGCTGCACTCTCCGACTGGCTTGGTCTTTCCCTTTTTATTGACAGTCAAAAAGTTCCACCCCACAGGTACCCTTCTTATTGGCCAGTTTGAATCAAGTGGGAGATGCTACTCCAGCCCCTACAGAACTACAGTATTTCACAGAACTTGGAAATTTCCAAGTTCCAGGAAGTTAGGTTTACAAATTCCTAAGGGCTGAGTCACCATGGAGAGGACCCTGCAAGTGTATCCTTGTATTCTCCTTGAAAAGACCTGTTCTCCCAGACCTCACCCTTCTCGGGTATCCTCTCTCATCTCTACATGCCCCTCTGTCCAACAAAATCCCATTTTATCATTGATCTATGGCCCATGGGCTCAATTCTCAAATTCCTGAGACCAAGGACTCACCGAAGAAATTCCAGTAGCAAAACCACAACACAGTCATCCTTTCTGATGTCTCTTCATTTTCCCCCAAATCTCACATGGCCATGTCATCACCAAAGACTAGACCTATGTCTGAGACAGAAAGCAGAAAACCTCAAACTTCCATGTTCTTTCAGAATAGCCTGGGGGCAAAATTGGAGCAGGGAAGAAAGGGCCATTCACACAATTGTTTCACCCTGTTAAGAGGCGCAAAACCCCACCTATTGTTACCTGTCTCAGTCATTCTCCAAGCACTCACATGCACATAATTCCAACCCATTTCTTAACCTGGGCAGCCTTGGTTTCCCACTGAAACTGCCACTTAGCCATAGGAGGCAAACCAACCCTCCCCTAGGACCTGGGAAGAAAGGTCCAACCCCACTCTTGGAGTTCTCTCAGTCACACCACATCCATACACTCTCATACACCTCTCAATAGACCTGCCCGTGAGCTAACACCCCAGGGGCTTATCAGACCCTTGCTCCCACCCAAATGGTGGGAACCCTAGACTGATCATACCTTGCCTTAGACGTCTCCCTGTGTAGGTACCTGTTCCTGCATGCCAGTTCCTCCCAGTGTTTGATTCCTTGAAGACCCACCAAAGGGGTCCACACAGAGAGGCCAAACTGCCTCCCTGGCATGCTCAGTGGTTCACGTCACCCAGGCCAATCAGGGACCCCCACATGGGTGTCCAGAGGATTGGTGTCAACTACCAGGTGCGTGTTCTCTCCAAGGGTGATCTCATTTCCCAGTCAGAAAACCAAAAATGTTGCAAAAAGATGAGGCCCAATGGAAAGAAAGAGCACCCAAACACCATGTTTATAAGAGGAAGGACTTCATTCATCAGCCAGCAGCTTATAGCATAGAAGAATTCCAAATGGACATGCTCCCTGACTGGCTTGGTCTTTCCCTATTTATTGATAGCCAAAAAGTTCCAACCCATAGGTACCTTTTTCATGGGCCACTTTGAATTAAGCCCCCACAGAACTATAGGATTTCACAGAAGTGGAAATTTCCAAGTTCCAGGAAGTTAAGTTTACAAATTCCCAAGAGCTGAGTCACCATGGAGAGGACCCTGCAGGTGTATCCTTGCGGTCTCCTTGAGAAGACCTGTTCTCCTAGACCTCACCATTCTCAGGTATCCTCTCTCACTCCAACTCCTGAGCTCAAGCAATCCACCTGACTCAGACTCCCAGAGTGCTAGGATTACAGGCACAAGCCATCGTGCCAGGCCTGAAGCTGTATTAAATAGTTATGTTTATGCTTTTTTTTTTTCTGAGTTTGCAAACCATTTTATGTATATGTTACATGCTTTGGAATATAGATATGTTTATGCTTTCTTAACTCTTGGAATACTACATATACTTTATGGATTGTTTGGGGATCTCAGCTTAACACAACTTCTAAATCATAATTGATTGGAGTTTTCTTCTACATAATGAAAATAAATTGTTTATTTTTTATTTATTTATTTATTTATTTATTTTATTTTATTTTTGAGACAGAGCCTCAAACTTTTACCCTGGATAGAGTGCTGTGGCATCACAGCTCACAGCAACTTCCAATGCCTGGGCTCGAGCGAGTCTCCTGCCTCCACCTCCCAAGTAGCTGGGACTACAGGCGCCCACCACTACACCCGGCCATTTTTTGGTTGCAGCCGTCATTGTTGCTTGGTGGGTCCAGGCTGGATTTGAACCTGCCAGCTCAGGTGTACGTGGCTGGTGCCTTAGCCCGTTGAGCCACAGGCGCTGAGGAAAAGACATTGTTTAGAATAACAATTTCTATCATACTAGGGAAAACCTCTAACTTGTCTTGCTTCATGTTACAGAACAAAATGAACATTGCATCCTAAGCAGCTTACTCATGCTTTAATTTTGGATCTTGACCTGCTGAACTGAGCTTTATTTGTCCTTCCTTTTTATGCCACCCCTGGGAAACCAGGCATTCTGCAAGTAATGATAACTATTTGTCCAAGTTGTTACTTAATTTTTTTTTCTTTTTTCTTTTCTTTTTTTTTTTTTTTGAGACAGAGCCTCAAGCTGTTGCCCTGGATAGAGTGTTGTGGCATCAAAGCTCACAGCAATCTCCAATTCCTGGGCTCAAGCAAGTCTCCTGCCTCCACCTCCCAAGTAGCTGGGACTACAGGCGCCCGCCACAACGCCCGGCCATTTTTTGGTTGCAGCCATCATTGTTGTCTGGCGGGTCCGGGCTGGATTCGAACCCGCCAGCTCAGGTGTACGTGGCTGG
>CAUYRH010007910.1:0-14176 GCA_963574655.1 Perodicticus potto
TGTGATGCCACAGCACTCTATCCAGGGTGACAGCTTGAGGCTCTGTCTCAAAATAAATAAATAAATAAATAAATAAATAGAAGCCGTTCTGTTTAATAGTCTGATTCGGAATGATGGTCCTGGATGTATTTTATTCAAGGAAATTTACCATGGAGTTATTCCTTGGTGTAGTGGAGGATATGAACACAGGTACAATCATTCTTTAAAATGAAGATGACACTGTTGTTTCTATTCCCTGTATGCAACTGGAGAGATATATGTGACATCAGATGCTTTTGCAAGTGTTCCCGTGCATCTTCTACTTTTGCTTATATAATCCAGAACAAATAACTCTTCTTTGCCACCATTTTCCTTAGACAACTGTGTGTGTGCCAGTCTGGATTCTAACACCACATTTTCCTTCTATGCAATCATGCCCTGTCTGGTAATCCTGCCTTTCTTTGCTCTGTGCCTAGTGAATCCAAGTTGCACATTGGCCTTTCTGTGTTGATTTTCAATTTGCTTGATAATGGCAGTTAACCTGATTGTAATTTATGTAACTATAAACAGGATCACACTATTCCTCTGCCTAATTTAGTTGAGCACTGAGGCAATATAAAATTCTGGGTGCATGCACAAGCTGGGATAAGAAGGGGAATAACCCATATATTGTGGAAAATTATACTTTGTGGGTGTAATTACATAGTGCTTTTTTCCCCTCAAAGTATTTTTCTAAACTTGACTTCATTTTACCTTCATTATCCCTATGAAGTAGGAAGGGCAAGTAAATGAAGAGATTGTGGGTGCTGAATTTTTAGGCCAAAGACTAATAATAATACAGATAATTCACTAACTGTACAGCTTCGGGCATATCAGTTAACTGCTAAGATTCACCTTCCTCGACTGTTAAATGAGAAGACTATCTGTGCTGCCTACCTCACAGGGTTGCTGTGAGGGCCAAAGGAGAATGTTTGTGAAAGATCTGTAAAGCGTGAAGCACTTAAAAAAAACTTACTCTGCCTATGCTCTGTCAATGAAACAACGGACAGCACAGCTGTTTACAGCATGGTTTACTGATTATTTTAAGCCTACTATTGAGACTTACTATTCAGAAAAAGAGATAACTTTATTTATTTATTTATTTATTTTTGTGGGAAAGAATCTTACTCTGTCACCCTGGGCAGGGTGCCATGGCATCATCATAGCTCACAGCAACCTTGAACTCTTAGGCTCTTAGGCTCAAGTAATCATCCTGCCTCAGCCACTCCAGTAGCTGGGACTACAGGCACCCACCACACCCAGCAAATTTTTTCTATTTTTCATAGAGATGAGGTCCTGCTCTCGCTAGGCTGGTCTTAAACTCCTGAGCTCAGGTGATCCACCCACTTGGACCTCCTAGAGTGGTAGAATTACAGGCATGAGCCACCTCACCAGGCCTTTAGAGATCCCTTTCAAAATATTACTGCTCATTAAAAATGCACCTCGTCATCTCAGAGGTCTGATCAAGATGTACAATGAGATCATTGTTTTCATGCCTGCTAACACAACATCATTCTCCAGCCCATCTATCAAGGAGTAATTTCAACTTCGAACTCATCTTATTTAAGAAAAACATTTTGTAACATTATATCCACCATAGATAGTGATCTCTCTGATGGACATGAGCAAACTCCAAATCCTTGCAGAGTCTGCAGTGATACTACGCAGAACAGGCCTGATTTCATCTCTCTCTGAAGCTAACCAGGATTAGGTCTTGTGGGTACTTGAATGGGAAATGCCAGGGCTATAAGCTTTTGAATAAAAAATTTTTTAAAGCCCACTAGAAAGCTGGGGTGGCGCCTCTGGCCCCTTATGCCGGAGGTGGTGGGTTCAAACCCAGCCCTGGCCAAATACGGCCAAAAAAAAAAAAAAAGCCCACTAGAAAGGATTCACCAATCTAGGTGCCATTAAGAACATCAGTGATTTATAGGAAGAGGTCAAAGTAGCAATCAACAATAACAGTAATTTGAAAAACGTTTATCCCAACCCTCATGGATGATTTGGAGGGGTTCAAGATTTCAGGGAAGGAAATAACTGTAGATGTGGTGGAAAAAGCAAGAGAACTAGAATTAAAAATGGAGCCTGTCCTGTGGAGGAGTCCTCAGGAAGAAAAAAATAAAAGGAAGACATGGAGCCTGAAGATGTAACTGAATCTCATGATAAAACTTGAACAGATGAGAAGTTGCATCTTAAAGATGCCCAAAGAAAAGAGTTTCTTTTTTTTTTTTTTTTTGGCAGTTTTTGGCTGGGGCTGGGCTTGAACCCGCCACCTCTGGCATATGGGGCCAGTGCCCTACTCCTTGAGCCATAGGGGCCACCCAAGAAAAGAGTTTCTTGAGATAGAATCTACTCCTGGTGAAGAAGGTGTAAACACTGCTGAAATGACAACGAAGGATTTAGAATACTACATAAACTTAATTGATAAAGCAACAGCAAGGTTTGAGAGGACTGACTCCAATTTTTAAAGAATTTCTACTGTGGGTAAATTGCTATCAAACAGTGTCACATGCTACAGAGACCTCTTTGTGAAATGAAAGTCAATTGACATGGCAAACTTCATTGTCTTTGAAAAACTGCCACAGCCACCCCAACCTTCAGGAAGGACCCCAATTAGGCAGCAGCCATCAACATGAAGGCAAGACTCTCCACCAGCAAAGAAGATTATGACTCACTAAAGGCTCAGATGCATTTTTAGCAACAAAGTACTTTTTAATTAAGGTATGCACATAGTTTTTTAGACATAATGCTACTGCGCACTAGTTTAATAGACTACAGGATATATATTGTAAATATGACTTTTATGTATACTAGAAAGCCAAAAAATCATGTAGGTTGCTTAATTATGATATGCCCTTCATTGGAGTGGTCTGGAATAAAACCCACTATATCTTTGAGGTATGCTTGCATAGGATTATAGAGATAGGGCAGTAATCCAATATATGTTAGAGTTTCCCAATGTATGTTAACATATTAAAGCTCTGAAGACTTCCAATAAATAAACATATTTAACTTTTTATTCCCTTAAACCTGACTACAAATTAATCCTTTTCAATGATTTCTATCAACATCATGAATAATTAGCATTATTCCCTTGTGACTCACTTGGAGAAGCACTTTACTAGACATTTCTCTCAATCAAGTCAATCCATTAATCATACCCCTTTCAGCAAGAACTTTCAAGTTACTACCTAAAAATAATCTTCCAGTCTAAATTTCCCAAAGAACACAGTAAAACTCTCAACTTGCTGACATTCAAAACATTGTGCCCCAAGTCAAATAATTTACCAGTTTACCTTGATCATTCATACTATCCATTATAGTCATTAATTTCTTTAGTCTTGCCATTGACTCTTGTTCATTTCCTTTGCTCATAAAATCTGTTCCAAAACCAGGGATCATCCCCTAAAACAGATTTAAACATTAAATCAATAACAGCATAAACTTAATTGTTCAGAGTATCCCCATTTAACTTCCCCATTTAACTAGGCTTTAATATTGACACTAAGTCTTAAAATATCTATTTTTACCGAAATATTAAAAATAATTAAAACAAGTACATATGTTCTTAGGAATTTTAATGAAAAACAATAGAAGGTATAAAGAAACTTTTAAGGGTAACTAACCAAAATCTGACTGAAGGGACCCATTTTCATGATATTTTGAAACTGTTCATACATGTCTCGCAACGTAAACTGACCTGAAAAACAATATAAATGATTAATTAATATTCACTACTATGTGTAATATGATAAATGAGTGCTGTGAAGAATATCCAGACATGAAGACAGTTCCTGTTCTAGAGGTTACATTCTATGGGAGAAAACAAACATATACAAATACACAAAAAACTTGAAAACAGAGAACAGAAACTTTGCCCACTAGGATGACTAAAATTAAAAAGCTTGACAATACCAAAAATTAAAGAGGCTATGGAGCAAGTAGAACTTCCATATATTGCTGGTGAGAACATAAAATAGCAAAAACACATTAGAAAATTGTCTAGAGTTTCTTAAACAGCTTAGCTGGTCCATGAACAGGAAAATGGACAGAATGTAGATGAAACACTACTCAGCAATAAAAAAAACCAAAACGATAAATATGTACAACCATATGAATGAATATCAAAAACATCATGCCTGGGCGGCACCTATGGCTCAGTGGGTAGGGTGCCGGCCCCATACACCAAGGGTGGCAGGTTCAAGACCGGCCCCGGCCAAAGAGTAACAAACAAATAGCTGGGCGTTGTGGCGGGTGCCTATAGTCCCAGCTATTCAGGAGAGTGAGGCAAGAGAATCAATCGCCTAAGTCCAGGAGATGGAGGTTGCTGTGAGCTGTGTGATACCATGGCACTCTACCAAGGACAATAAACTGAGACTCTGTCTCTCAAAAAAAAAAAAAAAAATGTCTAGTCAAAGAAACAGGTTAAAAGAAAAAACCCAAGAGTGTGAGGATATAGTAAGTTATGATCACACCATAGCACTCCAGGATGGGACACAGAATGAGACCCTGGTTCAAAAAACAAAAAAAAAAGAAAAAGAAAGGATGGAATGGTACCTACCAGTGTATTTCATTATACATAAACTAACTTCACTTTTAAAAAGGGGTTGAGGAACAAAGCAAAAAGGAAACAGTATTTTCTATCATGTCCAAAAGATAAAAAAAGAAAAGGTTTTGGGCATTCTGAATTTGCGATGGTAATACAGTATTTTAAAAGAATTGCTATAGCAGGTAACTACAAATGGAGAATTAAACAGTGAAAGAGAAGAGTGAGGCTAAAATACATATTTGGGCATTCATACAGAAGTGAAAATTAAAGCTGTGGGCCAGGCACAGTGGCTCACGCCTGTAATCTCAGCATGCTAGGAGGCTGAGGTGGGTGAACTGCTTGAGTTCAGAAGTTTGAGACCAGCCAGAACAAGAGTGAGACCCCATCTCTACTAAAACTAGAAAAATTAGCCAGGGGTGGTAGCACAGAATGAGACTCTTGTCTTGAAAAAATTTTTTTTAAAGAGTACATTTAAAAACAAAAGGAGGGCGGTGCCTGTGACACAGCAAGTAGGGTACCGGCCCCATATACCGAGGGTGGCAGGTTCAAATCCGGCCCCGGCTGAACTGCAAAACAAAAAAATAGCTGGGTGTTGTGGCAGGCGCCTGTAGTCCCGGCTACTTGGGAGGCTGAGGCAAAAGAATCGCCTAAGCCCAGGAGATGGAGGTTGCTGTGAGCTGTGTGACGCCACGGCACTCTACCAAGGGTGATAAAGTGAGACTCTGTCTCTACAAAAAAAAAAAAAAAAAAAACAAAAGGAAATTAAAGCTATGATAATATAAGAAATCCACTGTCATGGAATTCAAGTGAAGAATCTAAAAGTAAAAAAGACAGATAACATTGTGAAATATTAGAAACCAAGGAGAATAAGCTTGAAAAATCACTGTGTTTGGAAATCAGGAGATGCCTGGCGACCTCAGAAATGAATAGAATATTAAGAATAGAAAGAAAAAGGCAAAGATGTAAAGAGAGAGCCAGGAGACAGACAGCAGACAGACTAGCAATATATTACCCAGCTTTGTAGAAGCAAAAGAAACAGTGCTAGGGTTATTCAAGATAAAGGCAGATAGAAGGAATCAGGCAATGAAAGATAAAACCCATTCATTCAATAAACATTACCAAAGACCTACCATGTGCCAGACATTGCTAGGTACTGTGAACACAAAGGATGAAGAACATGGTATGAACTGTACCTTTATATTCAAGCAGGGAAGATAGACATCGAGTAATTGTGATGAATAATGTAGTAACAGCAGGATGTGACAGAAACAAATTAGAGGGTTCCAATTTAGTCTAGGGGTCAAGTAAAATATTCCTGAACAAGTACATTTAAGGAGAGATCTGAAGTAAAAGTAGGAGTTAGCTACTCCTATGGTGGAGGAAGAAGAGGATGGTAGAGGTAGGAAGGTAAGTGGATATGTCTATAAAATACAGGGACTTTTAAAAAGGCAACAGCCCAGAGGTGAGGCAATGTACATTAAAGAAATAGGCTGCTGCAGTAGCTCATGCCAGTAATCCTAGCACTTTGAGAACCCAAGACAGAAGGAGTGCCTGACACCAGGCACTGGAGGTTGCAGTACCCTATGATGATGCGACTGCACTGTAGTCTGGGCAACAGAGAGATACTCTATCTCAAAAAAATCCAAAATTCTTAAACTTAAGAATTAAAATGGGAAGCTACTGAAGAATTTTAAGAAGGGCAATAATCTGAATTGCATCTTTGAAAGAGCATCTTCACCACAGTATGAAAAATAGATGAAAGGGGAAGAGTCCAGGAAGCTGGAAGATCTGTTCAAAGATTAATAAACATTCTAATTAAGAGGTAAATGCGCATAGTTTCAGGAAAGCTGGACAAAAGGGAATAAAATGAAGGTACTTAGTAGGTAGAGTCACTAGGACTAGTCACCTGATGGGGAAAAGGGAAAATAAGAGTGAGGAAGACATAAGAATCAATAATGACACCCAAGTTTCTGACTCGGCAACAAAACAAATATTGCTAACATTCTTTTTTTTTTTTTTTTTTGAGACAGAGTCTTAGTATGTCACCCTCAGTAGATGCCTTGACATCACAGCTCAGAGCAGCCTTAAACTCTTGGGCTGTGAATCTCTTGCCTCAGCCTCCCAAGTAGGTGGGATTACAGGTACCTGCCACAACATCCAGCTATTTTTTTGTTGTAGTTGTTATTGGGGTTTAGCAGGCCTGGCCTGGGTTTAAAACCATCAGCTCCAGTGTACGTGACCGCCCTAACCACTGAACTATGGGCGCCAAGCTAATGCTAACATTCATTCATGATAACAATGGGGTGGGAGAGTGGGATGGGAAGATAAGGAGATGTGGAATTTGAGGTGTCCATGGAATATCTAAGAAAGTCTAATAAACACAGATTTGATTCTGAAGCTCCAGAGAAAGAAGATGGCTTAGGGTCAGGTGCCATGGCTCATGCCAGGAATCCTAGTATTCTGGGAGGCGGGAGGATCACTTGAGTCCAGGAGTTTGAGGTAGCTGTGAGCTACACTGGGGTCATGGCATGCTAGCCTGGGGCAACAGTGAGACTCTGTCTCAAGAAAAAGAAGATGGCTTAGGAAGATCCTTAAAAAACACCACAAGTATCTGCAAGATGAGTAAGAAGGAATAAAGGGAGAACAGTTGCCATGGAAATTAATGGAAAAGATCATTTTCAGAGAAATGGGAATAGTCAGTAATAATATATATTGAGTGCTTATGATGTGTTATTTTACATGTATCAGCTGTTGTAATTTTCACATCCATATGAAGTACTATTACCTACTTTTTACACATGTGAAAATTGAGGCTAAGTAATTTCAAAGTTACCCAGCTAAAAAACAAATCAGAGATACAAATATAAGTATGTTACATTTAAGAACCTAAGCTCTTAATCATACCAAAATACTTCTCTTTAGGAATGTTGTTCATGTAGAGTGAAAAAAATGTTTGTGTATTTAATCTCATCCTTTTTGATTTCTTTTTATATCTTTTATAAAATATATAAAATTTATGAGAAAGCAAATAGGTTAGAAAAATATGTTCTAACTTACTTTTAACCTATTTTACTTCAAGGAACCTAATGAAGGTCTTGATTTTAATGTTAAGGTAATTTTGTTACAAGAAAGAAAAAACACTTGATTCTATAACTGCTCAGATGTCTGAGATTTAAAATGATTTGCATATAAATTATCTGAAATAAACATTTGAAGAACTGACACTAATAATAGATACCACTTCAAACAAATTAATAGTAGCTTTATCAAAAATAAATCAAAGGAAGATATCTGAGATCAAATGCTTTTTTGCCACTCATGTACCATGTTTCAACTTCTCTATAAGTGCTTCATTGTCATCCAACTTCAACTCGTTGACTTTATCTATCAAGCCTTCGATGTCACCCATACCTGTAAGAACCCAAAAAGAAAAATTATCAAGTACTACCATACCCTGCTTTACATTATACAAAACACATTCATATACACAATAACCTTGTGTGATAGACAAACAGGTTAAGTGTTCTTAATATACTTTATAGATGAAAGAAACTGAAACTACAGAGGTTAAGTAGCAGCAAAGAACTAACGAAACAGGGACTCCAGACCAGGGCTTAACTGTAAATTCCATGCTTTCAAACTATACCAACCTTGAGTCATTACCAACATTTTACTACCATTATGACTGCTGTTCCTACAACCACTCATTTTTATATCGTTCTGTAAAACTTTTCCAAAGAACTTTCCATCAAATATCTCATTTTACCACTCTAATCACAGAAAACAGATTAACCATCATCCCTATGAGAAAGATAAACCATAGAAGAAAGTGATCTTTCTAAATTAGTCAGTGACAGCAATATTAAAGTCCTAATTTGTCCTATGGATCCATACTATTTCTCAGAGATTTTTTCTGGATCCCTACCACTGTACATACCAAGAAGTTTGCTGATGAAAGGCTGTGTTTTGAACGGTTCAAAGTCATCTATATGTTCCCCTGTACCAATGAAAATAATTGGACTTTTTGTGGCAGCAACTCTGCAAAGAAAGGGAAGATATAAAATAAACTCAAAAAAAAAAAAAAACTCACAAATTTCCAGCAGATTCAGAATTTGAATGTAATCCGCCTTCAAAGCTAATTAGACAAAGGTACAAAACTCAAATTTCTTTCCATTAGTTAAAAGAGAACTGTAGCAGGAAGGCCCCAAAATTCTGTTTGTATTTAAACTGCTTTCATAAACTATTATTAGGGAATATGCTTCAAATGATCAAGAAGAAAGTCATAAACACACACTCCCCATACAACCCCAACAAAGGGCATTAACGATACTTACGCACTGAGTGCACCACCTCCTTTTGCATGGCCATCAAGTTTTGTCACTATTACTGAGGCTACATCTACTTTATCTTTAAAAGCCTTAGCCTGTGCTTCACAAGCCTGACCAATGGAAGCATCCATCACATACACAATGTTATCAGGTTGCTAGAAAGTTTAAAGAGAAAAGATACATGTTTTTACTGATCTTACGTAAATGTTATCATTAGAAACTATCCAAAACATTTATTATAAATATTCAATCAATAAGCATTTATTAAGAAAGTACTATGTATTATTAGGCACTATCTAGGTCCTGAGGACAAAAAGGAATTAAGAAAATCTTTGTCCTCATTTGGCTGATCATAAGAGACAAATAAATAGGTAAATAAACATTCCAGGCATATGATAACTAAAATGGGATACAGTTTTGAGGTATAGAAGGCATCTTTTGATA
The DNA here is from genome assembly GCA_963574655.1 of Perodicticus potto. Classification (NCBI taxonomy): domain Eukaryota; kingdom Metazoa; phylum Chordata; class Mammalia; order Primates; family Lorisidae; genus Perodicticus; species Perodicticus potto. Next base: position 9,337 of record CAUYRH010007910.1, read on the forward strand.
AGGTAGTCAGGGAAGGTCTCTCTGGACCTAATATTTGAGTTGACGCCTGAATTAAGAAAGAAACTGATGCAAGAATCTAAAAGAATAGCATTCTAGGCAAAGGAATAGCAAAAGCAAATTAGAAAAAATATGAAGTAGAAGAAGGTACACTGAAACCAAAATGCACAAATAGACTAAGAATATTTTCGTTAAATATCCTCAACTTGGTCAAAATAAAGCATGACTAAAAACTTATTAGCATTAACCACTAACCAAAGAATTACTGCCAACCCAATAGTAAAACATGGGTTCCTAATATTTGCTGGAAATATCTATAAACTATTCCTTCTCCCTCAAGTTACTTCCATCACAATTTTAAAGAAAAGATACTAAATGATTAATATTTTTAAGTGCTTCATTTTGAAAACTTTAAAAATTCATCTAAAGTAAATGTTTCCAACTAAATTTAATTTACAGAAAGGAAATTCAATAGATATTAAAGGTTAATTCTTAACTTTTTATGGTTTGGGGATTTTATTTGTTTTTTGAGACAGTGTCTTTCTCTATTGCCTAGGTTAGAGCATAGTGGTGTCACTTTAGTTCACTGCAACTTCAAACTTCTGGGCTTGAGAGATCCTCCTGCCTCATCCTCCAAGCTGATTTTTCTATTAGAGATGGGTCTCACTATGTTGCTCAGGCTGGTCTCAAACTCCTTGTCTCAAGCAATTCTCTTGCCTTGGCCCTCTAAGGTGCTAGGATTGGAGGCACACCCAGCCTATGTTTTTCTTATACATACTAATAAGATGATTAAGTATTGTTTTGATATTTACTTGTCAAAATTTCCTGTTTAATGGAGACCAAAATGATGAGATTAAGTCCTTACCGCACAGATGCAGGTTCCCAAAACAGAAATAAATTACTTATGAGTTAAAGAAAAGGGGTAATTTATATTGTCCATACATGTTAAATTTTATAATTAAACTAATGAAAGCCCTAAAAATGTTGTTATATTCAAAGCTACTTACTATAGCATTAGCAACTTGAAGCATTTCTTCAAACAAAGAGTCTTCTTGTTTATGACGACCACTTGTATCAACAATAATAATTTCAAAATTTTCATTTTTGAATTTCTCCACTCCTTCAGAAGCAATGATAACAGGGTCCATTTCTGTATAGCTATTTAACATGGACAAATTATTTAACAACAACCACAACAGAAAAACTTCCAAATACTCTTAATTTGGAAATTGGTAGTCTACCTTTATTCTGAAAAAGCTGAATTTCAAAATTCAATTTGGAAGAATAAAAGTTAATAAGTATTAAATACAGAAATCTACCTCTAGAGTAGAGTGAAGCACTATCCAATTTTCCTGTTACAAAGTTCTGTATGATTCTACTGGCATGCCTTTTCTGAATGAGTGTGCTTCTCTCAACTTTTTTTTACATCTTTAACAATTAAACTTATGTTACATAGTGTTTCATACTTCTTTCCCCATGTAACACCCTTATGTAAACACTTTATAAAACCATTAAATGGGGTGGCACCTGTGGCTCAGTGGGTAGGGTGCCGGCCCCACATACCAAGGGTGGCGGGTTTAAACCCAGCCCCGGCTAAACTGCAAAAATAAATAAATAAATAAATAATAAAATCATTAAAGTTATAAAATAGAACTTTTGGGTCACACAGCATTCCACTGAGTGGCTATGCTACCATTTATTAAATAAATGTTCTATTGTTAGACATTAAAAGTTTTTCCAATTTCCTGGTATTAAAAATATCTCCAATGTAAATAGTACATAAACGTTGTGTCTTTGAAATTGTCACCACACTATTACAAGGTGAATTTAGAAGAAATCACATGGATATTTAAGGATCTGGTTTTTAAAGGAGAACATCCTCCATGAAACTTTTATCTCACTCCTTTTTTACTACCTTTTCACAATCCCTGATGAAAATCTTTGTCAATGTGAAAATCAAATAATTAGATCACATTTAAATTTGCATTCTTCTGATTAGTGGCGATTTTTTTATAGAGATCAAATGAAATATACTGTCAAATGAAAAGACATATAATGTTAAAAAGAAAACCTGTTTTTCCCGTAAATTAAGAAAAAAAATTACATGTGAATATACTTAATCAGAATACATATGAAACTTAAGTGAAGAAAATTACTAAATGATATAAAACATTTTTAACAAAAAAGACACAGATTCCTAAATGAAGCTATAAAAATATACAGTGACGATGTCAATTCCCCCCAAAATTATTTGATTTCAATGTAATTCTAATTGAAATCTTAGGAGGAGTTTTCCTTTGGAAACTTGATAAAGAATTCTAAAATTTATAAGCAAAAACAAGCAGATAAAAATAGGCAAGAAAATGTTGAAAAAGATGACAGATTAGCATTACCATTTCAAAATATGATAAATATGCAATTAAAGAAAAATTTCCCGATGAGCAAAATAAATGATCAAAGATACTCTTAAGAAGGGGATGGGGGGCTTGGTGCCTATAGCTCAGCATCTAGGGTACCAACCACATACACCAGAGCTGGTAGGTTCAAACCCAGCCTGGGCCTGCCAAACAATAATGACAACAACAACAAAAAAAAAATAGCCAACATTGTAGCGGGCACCTGTAGTCCCAGCTACTTGGAAGGTTGAGGCAAGAAAATCGCTTAAGCCCTAGAGTTTTTTAGCCCTAGGTTGCTATGAGCTGTAATGCCACAGCACTCTACCAAGGGCAACATAGTGAGACTGTTTAAAAAAAAGAAGGGGATTGGGGCCAGATGCAGTGGCTCATGTTTTTAACCTTAGCACTTAGGTGGCTGAGGTGGATGGATTGCTTAAGTTCATGAGTTCAACACCAGCCAGAGCAAAATCAAGATCCCCGTCTCTATTAAAAATAGGAAAAAAAGAAAAAAGAGGCAAGCAGGTCACTTTAGCCCAAGAGTTGGAGGTTGCTGTGAGCTATGATACCGCAGCACTCTACTGGGGGCAAGAAAGTGAGACTCTGTCTCAAAAAAAAAAGAAAAGAAAAAGAAAAAAAATAAGTGGCTAAATTATATATACACACACATAGAATACAATTATATCATAAAAAAGAATTACCTTAAACATTTTATTATCCATTTCAGAATTATTGAGATCCCATTTTTAATGAATGCTACAAGTGGTATATTTACATACCATAAAATGTACTATTTTAAGTGTTCATTTTGATGAGTTTGACAAATTAACAATAAACACCACCATAGTAATCAAGGTACAAAGTGCTGAAAGATCCCATTTTAAAATAATTTATCTCCCTATATGTTTCTGAATGCCCCTATATTTTCATAGACTGAAAAACACATGAATGAACATGCTCAAAACTGACCAGTGGGGCTCGGTGCCCATAGCACAGTGGTTAGAGTACCAGCCACATGCACTGAGACTGGCAGGTTTGAAACCAGCCCGGGCCAGCTGAACAACAATGACAACTGCAACAAAAAATAGACGGGCATTATGGTGGGTGCTTGCAGTCCTAGCTACTTGGGAGGCTGAGGCAAGAAAATCGCTTAAGCCCAACAGTTTGAGGTTGCTGCTGGGAGCTGTGGCGCCATGGCACTCTACCTGGGGGCTACCTAATGAGACTCTGTCTCAAAAAAAAAAAAAAAGAAAGAAAGAGAAAAAGAAAAGAAAATTGGCCAGTGGTACTGGTGTTTTCACTTTTTTTTGGTAGTTTTTGGCCAGGGCTGGGTTTGAACCCACCACCTCTGGTATATGGGGCCCATGCCCTACTCCTTTGAGCCACAGGCACTGCTCCATCATTTTTTTCTTTAAAAGTAATTTTTTTTTTTTTTTTTTTTACGGGCACACACCAACACACATAGCTCTTTAAAATTTTTTTATTGAAGATTTGTTTTTCTTGAGACAGACCCTCAAGCTGTCACCCTCAGTAGAGTGCTGTGGCATCACAGCTTACAGCAACCTCCAACTCCTAGGCTCAAGCAATTCTCCTGACTCTACCTCCCAAGTAGCTGGGACTACAGGCACCCTCCACAACACCCAGCTATTTTTTTGTTTTTTTTTGGTTGCCCCCGTCATTGTTGTTTGGCGGGTCCAGGCTGGATTCGAACCTGCCAGCTTAGGTGAACGTGGTTGGTGCTTAGCCGCTTGAGCCACAGGCGCCAAGCCTGAAGCTGTTTTTTTTAAAGATGGGATAGATGATACTATAACAGCACTGTTATCTACTAACTAAAAATGCTAATTATTTATGTTAATATGTATTCCAGATTTATAATTTTAACAGTGGAGATGTAGCTCAAGTCTTTATCCATTCCTATTTCCTTCCCCCTTCCCAGAGGTTTTTAAGTTTCCATGGGTAAAACAGAGATTATTTAAATGTTACTGGTTAAATGGTTTCAATGGTTAAAAAGTAATGCTGTGGCTTTGATTAACAGTTAAGATAATTATCAACTAAATCTTATCGTTTGCAAATTGTGATCCCTAAAAAATAACTTTATCATAACCTGACACTAAAAACTATATTTGAAATGTTACAGCTCTGGCTCAGCGCCTGTGGCTCAACGGGCTAAGGCGCCAGCCACATACACCTGAGCTGGCGGGTTCGAATCCAGCCCGGGCCCACCAAACAACAATGACGGCTGCAACCAAAAAATGGCTGGGCGTTGTGGCGGGCGCCTGTAGTCCCAGCTACTTGAGAGGCGGAGGCAAGAGACTCGCTTGAGCCCAGGAATTGGAGGTTGCCGTGAGCTGTGATGCCACAGCACTCTACCCAGGGTGACAGCTTGAGGCTCTGTCTCAAAAAAAAAAATGAAATGTTACAGCTCTTTCAGAATTTGTCCAGCAGGTTTT